>JAKUCM010002666.1:0-51797 GCA_023374145.1 Lepidium sativum | reverse complement strand
GGTTATGTGTCTTATTATAAAAAAACATAATAAAAATGTTAGACGTCAGAGAGAAAGAAAAGAGACACCGTACAGCAACCCTAAGAGAAGGAGATTTGATCTCAAACGGCACTAGCATCCCATTCCTGATCCAGTTTGTGTGTGTGTGGATACCGATAGAGGCACTACGTTTGGAGTGCTAATAGAATCTCGATTCTGTCAACTAATTCCGCTGCAAAACAACACGTTTGTTTTCCTTCAGTGGTATCATAGCCAACATGTTTAATTCTGAAATTGGATATACCTTATTCTATATTTTGATATAGATAATTCATTCTGTTCATGTCTGTAATTGTCTGATTCGTTCAACGCTGCCGAACTAATCGTGTTCGCTAATTTTTTGGTGATCGAATCAATTTGTTGTTTTGGTGTTCGCTAATTGTATTATTATCAATTGTGATTGGCTTGTAAAACAACAAGGCTTTAATCCCAGAATCTTTATCGTGGTCTGTGTAAGGATTGAAGCCGCAACTTTTGACTTTGATTATTTGGTTAACAAACTTGATTTTCTTAATCAATTGTTAATCGATTGTTTTTTTTTGACAACGGCATAATAAGAAACGCAACCAAAAGGACAGCGCAAAATGTCACCGATCAAAGCAGAATTCTCTTGCCCGGCGGGCCAAAGAATCCGCTTTATGATTGAGTGACCTCGGAATAACTGACAGAGAGAAAGCCAAGAAAAAGGAACGTAGACTCACAAACTTCTCTTGGTATGGTATGAAAGCAGGCCAATCTTCCGGTTGCTCCAGGATCCTCACCGCCGTCTCACAGTCTGTCGAGAGCTCCACCTCTAGCACCTGACGGGTCCCCAAAGATTTCATCGCCCATAAGACTGCTTCCACCTCCGCATGTGTAGCTGACAGGCACCTTGAAACGCCCTTGGATCCTTCTTGTTCTCCACCCACTGAATCTGGGAAGCAGAACCAACCTAAACCAGAGTAGCGGTCGGTAATCTTCCAGGACGCATCCACAAAGCATTTAAACCCTGTAAACTGCATATTGGTTGTGGTAGGGAAAACTATGTGCGATTTTCTGGCTGGACTCCATATCAGAGGAGAGTCAAAACCATGTGACACCCCTAAAGATGTCGATGTCCATTCTGCATAATCAGCAGCGGCAATACTCAATACCCGTTGCGGATCTATGATTGTTCCCGCGAAACAAAAAGCATTCCTCGCTTTCTAGATTAGCCATAATATCCAAGGGAATGCATGACATTCAATCCTGATCATCATCATCCTAAACATGTAGTCCAAGTTAAACCAAACTGACGCACCACGAAATAAACTCGGTGGCGATGGTATATTAGACAAGGCCCAAACCTGAAGGGCCGGCGAACATAGGAACATGGCATGATTTATAGACTCTTGTGCGTCATCACACCGGGCACATCTAGAATCAGAAATAATTCTTCTCTGAACAATGTTTTTACTAACCGCCATACATCCTGACAAAATTTGCCAGAGAAAATGCTTAATCTTGTTTGGGCATGTCAACTTCCATACATTACTATATAGAGACTCGAATCCGGGTCCCATTTAACCTTGATCCCCATCAGACATATTTTCAGCTAAACAATATCCTGACTTTACCGAATATCATCCTGTAGACGTGTAATGCCAGCCCCAGTAATCTTGGTGATCCCGTAGTGGAATAGGAATGCCAAGAATTAAGTCTACATCTTGCAGATCAAAGTACTGACGGACTAAAATCTCCTTCCATTTACCCCTAGATTTGTCAATAAATTGATCCAAAGTCAGATCTGGGAATAAACTCCCATTTGACCATCTCGCTGGTCTCAAATTTGTATCTGGTATCCACGAATCATACCAAACCTTAATTGTTTTCCCATTTCCAATTCTTCGAATACCCCCCTTATCTACCAAGCTTCTGGCAGAATACAAATTACGCCACCCGTATGATGGAAGACTCTTCAGATTTACATCTAAAAAACATTAATCCTTATAGTATCGACCCTTTAGCACCTTTGCTAATAGAGAATCTGGATGATCTAACAGTCGCCAGAGTTGTTTAGCCAACATCGCCGTGTTAAAATCTTCCAATCCCCGAAACCCTAAACAACCTGCTGTCTTAGGTTTGCATAGTGCATCCCATTGACGCCAATATATTCCGCCAGATTCACCAGTCCCAGACCACCAGAAATCAGCTATTGCCGAGATTAAATTATGAATGATTCCCTGAGGCAGACGATAGCAAGACATGACATATGTTGGCAAAGCTGTTAAAACAGACTTAATCAACACCTCTTTCCCAGCTTTAGATAAAAATCTAGTCGACCAATTGCTAATGCGGGCCTGCAACTTTTCTCGTACAAAGGCAAAAACTTTTGTTTTTGATCCTCCTATATTTTTTGGGAGTCCTAAATATGTTCCCATACCTCCTAGTCTAGTGATCCCTAAGATCTGTTGTATCTCCAATTGTACTGGTTTCAGGACTGTGTGACCAAATTGTATAGATGATTTCTCAAAGTTAATCTATTGACCAGAAATCGATTCATACTCCTTTAAAATCAACAAAATTTGTCTGGCTTATTCTACATTTGCCTTACAAAAAAACAAACTATCATCTGCGAACAGAAGATGCGAAATAGGCGGACATGCCCGAGCTATAAATAACCCTGTGAATAACTTATGTATCTCAGCCACTTGTAATCGGCAGATTAACCATTCTGTACACAAAACGAATACATAGGGTGATAGAGGATCCTCGTGTCTGAGTCCCCGTTTAGGTATAATGCAACCCCCCAGGACACCATTTATAAGCACTGAATACTCAACTGATGTTAGACAAAACATTATTAACCAAAGATACTAAATTCTGCCTTAACCGTCTCCCATGAGTGTTGGAAAAACAAAGCAGTCATACCATCCGGACCCGGTGTTTTCCCTGGATCCATCATGAATAATGTTGTTATAACTTCTTCCTCAGTTGCCACTCGCATCAACCATTGATTATCAAAATCCGTTATCCTGGATTTAATAATATCACAATTTGTTCCTTGTTGCCCAACACTAGTAAATAAGTCCCTAAAATACCGTGCCGCTTCCCCAAATAAATACTCCTCTATGGTCATCCAATCACCTTGCGGATTTAGGAGACCCACTATGTTATTTCTTGCTCGACGTTGCTGTGTTTGAGCATGGAAAAACTTTGTGTTCTCATCACCCTCCAATAACCATTGATTTCGACTTTTTTGTTTCCAAAAAGCCTCTTCTTCCAAATAGGCTTTTTTCAACTTTATTGTTGCCTCCAAAATTGCATTCCGGTTATCATCAGAAGAATTTTTGCAATCTTCCAGATTCTGTTTTAGTTCTTCTAGTTTCTGACACCCTGTAGAAGTATGCTTGCATCTCCAATGGGAAATTTCCCGGCGACAACAGATGATTTTCTTGGCAAAAGACAACCTGCTGCTAGATGAAAATCCCTGCCAACTCTTTTCCACAATTTCTTTATATCCCTCCTTACCAATCCACCTCTTATCGAATATAAATTGCTTTTTAGCCCTCGAGATCTGACCCCTAAAATGTCCAATGATGGGCCTATAATCTGATCCGATCATCTTCAAATATTCCACCTCAGATAGTAGAAATAAACCATGCCAATCCCCATTTCCGAAAGCTTTTTCCAACCTATACCCCACTACACCTTTGTGGCGTACACCATGCCAGGACCAGATATTTCCTATTTTAGGAAAATTGACTAGACCACAATCTCGAATCATCTGATTGAAAGTCATAAATGATAAAGCATTTCTCAACACTCCCCCTTGCTTTTCGTGATTCCCTGTCAATTCATTGAAATCCCCAATGATCAACCATGGTATTGATCTATTAATCCCCATTCGAGTTAATCTTTCCCATACATAATCTCGGTATATTTGTACTGGTTCCCCATAAAAAAAAGTTACAAAGGTTTTATGACCTTCAATCTCGACTGTAATATCAATCATATTTTTATCCTTGTAATTAATGTTCACTACAAAATGGTCTAAAAAAAATAAAGCCAGACCACCACTATTACCAATTGGTTCAACAGTGGTTAAGAATTTATAACCTAGGTGGAATTGTATTTTTTCCAAAAACAACAAGGTATCCTTAGTCTGTGACAAAAATAGGAAATCTGGTCTATATTTTGTCCAAATATCTCGAAGATAACTAATGGAAACTTTATTTCCAATTCCCTGGCAATTCCAGCATAGTGTTTTAATATTCATATTAAAATTAAAAAATATGGAGTATTATGAAACTCATAAACTTTCCATTTCATTACTTGACAAATTCCTGACTGAAATGGATCTACCCTATTTTGCAAACTCTCTCAGTTGGACATTCCCATAGCCCATAACTAACCAGGCCCAAATAAACTTGTTTAAAAATTCAGCAAGTAAAGATCTAACACTTATAGGCCCACACTTGGCCCGTCTAATCACTTGTATAATCAGTCCAAAATATTTCTCTATGGGCTGCGGCCCAAACAGCTTCTCCATTGTATATTTATAACCCAAAAGTATGAAAAACTTTAAACTCATTGATAAGAAAAACAGAATTCTTATTATTTTGAAAAAAATAACTAAACATAAACTTCCAGAATGACTAAAATCTTGTCTTAGGTCATTATCAAATATGACCATAGCAAAAGAAAAGTACAACAATCATTAAAACCTAGACTTTTTTAGAGCCTTTTTCATGCTCTTTGATATTCACTTCCTTAAGCTTTGTCGCCCTGGGTGTTTTCCTTGGTGACATTGTTCCCATAAGTACTAATTTCTTTGTACTCACACCCCCTCAATAGAGTCAGTACTTTAGACAAAGTATTCCCTGTTCCAACCGCCGGCGGAGCCAAGATAGCTTCCTTACCACTCTGCATTTTAGTCACAAAGACAGAATGGATTTGTTCCTCTTCCTCCTCTGTCAATTCTTGTTGTGTCGTCCCTAGATCCGCAGGTACAGCCTTGGTTATAAATGATTGCTCTTGCAGCTCCATTTCAGCAGCCTCAAGAGCTTCCTCTATATTCTCACCACTAACCCACTGCATATCATCCACATCACTTTCTGTTCCAGGCTGAACTGTTTCCAGGTTCACCATGGCCTCAGGAACTGCTGCATCATCCGCCGCATCTCCGGCTGCAGCTTCAAATTTCTCACCTACTGTGTCCTGGAACAATGGTCGTCTGACCGTAGTCCCAGAGAGACCCATCTTGTCTTTTTCTGATCCCTGAAAATGAGCTATAATTAGTAGCAAAGTAACTACACAATTATATTTTATTATATAAGTATCGCACAATACCTTAACATTTTTTCCTACCGGAGCCTGATCATTTACAGATTCACGGCTTCTCTTAATCCCAGTTGCAGCATCCCTAGCAGCTACAACTTTAGACACTATACCAAAATTTTGTTTTCCCCCAAGTACTGCTCCTTTGAAACTTCTGTTTTTCCCAGAAATTCCTAACCCACGACTATCTAAACCAGATTTTTCTTTTTTTTTCCTGTTTAGCTTTGTAGCACACACTAGTCTCGTGTGTCATTTTATAACAGAGAGAACAGAACCCGACCAATCTCTTATACTCAAACATCACTTTGGACTCTCTACCCTCCGGAAACTCCAAAATCGAGGAGAACACCAATGGTTTAGAACATGATACCTCAATTAACACTTGACCCTTTAGGACATCAATATTAATTACTGAGCCTAAAGATCTCGCTACCAACTCATAAACCTCATCGACTCTATACTCAAAAGGAATACCCGTTATCCTAATCCACAGGCGGATTAAATTTGGATAGTCCGCGTCTGCCATCGCTTTCCACGAGGCAACTAACAAAAGAATCTCTTCGTTGTCTTATTGCTAAACAGAATACAAATGCTTGAGGTTTTGAAATCTCTGACTTTTGAGTGAATTATTACAAATATCGATTTTGTCATTGATCTGACCATTTTCTGTTGTAACTACAGGTCAATCTGACAAGGAAGAGAATTCAACTAAATTGCAAACAACAATCGACTAGATCACTTTGAAATACGATTTATTAAGCAATATTCTTTTCTTACAAAAGAATTATTCTTGTTGGAATTATTCTACTCAAGAAACCAACCTAAATCTATTTCAAAAACCCTAATTGATAACCTAGGCTCAATTCACTAATCTCTCTAAAACTTCTCCCTAAGTTCTTAGAGAATTAGGTTTACAATTAACCTCTCTATTTATAGGCACAAGAGACAAACCCTTTTGCCCTAAAATCTCTCCAACGATTTCCTTATCACAAAGAAAATATTTTCCTTTTTGTTCTCTTGATAAGATCTTCCAAATATTCTCTAACAAACTTGAAGATATTTTCCTTTTTCTTCTCTTGATAAGATCTTCCAAATATTCTCTAACTAACTCATCCTCTCTCACACATTTTCAATCTCCCCCTTTTTGGCTTCATGTGCATCTCCAGCAATCACGTTCATGTTTTCCATTTCTAACATTCAGGTTCTTGTTCCGTAATCACGTTCTTGTCCTAAATCAGCTTCTTGATCTGAATCAGCTTCCTGATATGCACGTTCTTCTTGCTACAATGCTCCCCCTCGAATGTCTCTCCCCCATAATCAGACATCTTGATCCATCTAGAGTCAAGCTCTCATCTCCCCCTGCTTGAGTGCATATCGAGACAAAAACAAGCAAGTGTCTGTCTAATCGCTAGGATTGACCAATTAGTGTACTAAGATACATAAGCACAATCGAGAATCAGAGTAACCATATGCCAATTCTATAACAACTAAGTTTAAACATAATTTCATTTTTCAAAAGACATTTGATCATCTAGCAGACTCCTGAGTGACCCAGCATTACAATCAATTATGTGAACAATTCCATTTAGCTTTTCATAAAATCAGTTTAAGATACAAAAATACCTTTTGCTGAGATTGATCATCCATAGAGAACCCATATTCCTTGAAGTACAACACACACTCTACTCTTTGAGACGTACGATCAGAATCAAGATTTTGGTGGCTAGACTTTCACACTGTCATGCCTTTATCACAAGCATTTTTCAAAGCATTGAGAATATCAAACGGATCAGGCAGCTGGAATTTCCTTTGGAGAGTCATATATTGTAACATATGCATACTTAGATGATGTAGATATCCTTCTTGATGACATGACTATTGCAACATCACAAGTACGGTATAATTACTTTGTTACAAGTTAATGTACCCGTCTTGATCATGTGTTTTGGCATATCATCACAAGTACGATACTTCCATCATCTACATATAACTAAATCAAAGATATCACTTGAATTCTCAACTCGTATACACTTGTTCTCCTCAACTCTTTGACCTCCTTCTCCTAATATTTAATATTCCAGTTCAGAGATCAGCTTGTAATGGCATTACAGGCAGCTGTTTTCCACTTTATCGATCAAAAATGATATATGTCTGCCTTTTTCAAGTACGTGCCATCATTTTCCAGAAACAAGCTCCTGTCTCAAATCAGCTCAACAAAACCTCAAAACATCGTTTAGTACTCACAAATCCCAATTGCAGTTCTCAGCTCCACAAAACGATTAAAAGACAGAGGTTTAGTAAAAAAATCAGCCAGTTGATATTCAGTGTTCACATGATCAATTATAACCAGTTTCTCCTCAACAAGTTCACGAATAAAGTGATGACGAGTGTCAATATGTTTAGTTCGAGAATGTTGAACAGGATTCTTAGCAATGCTAATGGCACTTTGATTATCACAATAAACAAGCAATGGTTCAGAAATTGTACCGTAATCAGCAGACATCTGCTTCATCCAGAGAAGTTGTGTGCAGTAGCTTCCCAATACAATGTATTCTGCTTCTGCTGTTGATAAAGAAACACAGTTTTGTTTCTTGCTGAACCAGGCAATCAGATTGTTTCCTATGAAGAAACATCCACCACTTGTGCTTTTTCGTTCATCAACACATCCGGCCCAATCTGCGTCGCAGTACCCTATTAAGCTTCTCGTTGTATCCTTCGTGTATAAAATTCCACGACTTTGTGTTCCACTCACATACTTCAGAATAAGCTTTAGCTGCTTGGAGATGACTTTCTTTAGGATTAGCCTGAAACCTTGCACAAACTCCTACCGAAAAACAGAGATCTGGACGACTTGTTGTTAGGTATAGTAACCCTACGATCAAAATTCTGTATGATGTAGCATCTATAGATTTCCCTGATTCATCTCTTGGGAGCTTTTCATTTGACCCGATAGGTGTCTTTGCTACCTTGATGTTCTCCATTCCAAACTTCTGAATCAAATTCTTTGCATATGTGCTTTGATTCACAAAGATCCCATCAAAAGTCTGTTTTACTTGCAACCCCAAGAAGTAAGTTAGTTCACCATTCATACTCATTTCAAATTCTTGAGCCATGACTTCGACAAACTTATCAACCATCGTTTGATTGGTAGATCCAAACACTAGATCATCAACATAGATCTGCACCACTATGAATCCTTCAATATTGTTTAGACTAAACAATGTCTTGTCCACACTTCCACGTGTATACCCATGCTCAATCAGAAACGTGGCTAACCGATCATACCACGCTCTTGGTGCCTGTTTGAGTCCATACAATGCCTTGTTTAGCTTGAAAACATAATCAGGATGCTTTGGATCTTCAAACCCTTTGGGTTGTTCAACATACACTTCTTCTTGAAGAAATCCATTCAGAAAAGCACTCTTAACATCCATCTGATACAGTTTGAAACCCATCTTGCAAGCCATTCCAAACAGAAACCTGATAGACTCCAAACGAGCAACTGGTGCAAATGTCTCTTCAATCAACACCTTCAACTTGTGAGTAACCTTGAGCAACCAGCTGTGACTTGTTCCTTACAACATTCCCATCCTTGTCAATCTTGTTCTTGAAGATCCATTTGGTGCCAACAACATTGACATCTTTAGGACGACAAACAAGAATCCACACATTTAACCGTGAAAAGTTTGACAGCTCCTCCTGCATAGAAGCAATCCAAAATTCATCCAATAGGGATTCTTTGTATGTCTTGGGTTCAATCTTTGACACAAAACAAGCATACTCGATCGATTCAGCAGCTTCTTGCTTCTGTGCCATGAAAGCCATGAATGATGCATTCCCAGCAAGCTGTTTGAAATCAATCTGCTTTCCTCGTGTAACTCTCCCCTCTGAATCTCTCCTATAATATCTTTAGAGGAGTGATTCTGATGCACTTGAGGAGGAACATCAATCTGTTCTGTAGATCGAACACCTGAACTAGACTCTACACACTGTTGAGGCTCACCATTTTCATCAAGTTGCTGAAGTGTCAGCCGAAACGTGGAAACATCATCAAAGACCACGTTCACCGTCTCTTGAACTGTCAAAGTTCGACGATTATACACTCTAAAGGCTGTACTTGAACCTGAGTAACCAAGAAACATGCCTTCATCACTCCGAGAATCAAACTTCCCAAGATGATCCTTATCATTCAGAATGTAGCACATGCAGCCAAACACGTGAAAGTAATGTACTGTCGGATTTTTACCTTTCCACAACTCATAGGACGTCTTTGTAGTCCATTTTCGCATATAGACACGATTGATGATGTAGCATGTAGTGTTAACAGACTCTGCCCAGAAGTTTTTGGGTGCATTACTTCCATGCAACATTGCTTTTGCCATCTCCTGCAATGTTTGGTTCTTGCGTTCAACAACACCATTCTGTTGTGGTGTTCGTGGTGCTGAAAACTGATGATCAATACCTTGTTCTGAACAAAAACGTTTGAATAGATCATTCTTAAACTCACCACCATGATCACTTCGAATGAACTTGATGCCTTGACGTTCATTTTTAAGCTGAAGTGCCAAGATCCTGAAGCTATCAAAAGAATCACTTTTCTCACGAAGAAAACGCACCCATGTGTATCTGCTGAAATCATCAACCAAAACAAGAATGTACTTTTTCCCAGCAATACTTTCAACTTGAATAGGGCCCATCAGATCCATATGAACAAGTTCCAACAGACTCTTGGACCTAACATTCGGAAGAGACTTGTGTTGATTTTTGACCTGTTTTCCCATACTACAAGGACCACATACAAACTGCTGATCTGTTTCAAGCTTTGGCAACCCTTTGATAATCTCTTTGTTAGATAACTGCGTCATAGTCCTAAAATTCATGTGACCTAGACGTTGATCCCAAATCTGAGCTTCACTTTCTGATTTTGCAACCATGCAATATGAACCAGGAACCCACATGTAGCAATCATTTCATGTACGAACCCCCTCTAAATGAATAGCTCCTTTCTCATCAACAGCTCGATATTCGTTTCTTGTAAAAGTAACATCAAGTCCTGTATCACACAGCTGGTTGATGCTAATTAGATTTGCTTTTAGTCCATCAACAAGGAAAATATTTCGAAGTTTAGATTCTGTTGAACTTCCCGTAGTCCATTTGCCACAAATTTTTCCTTTACCACCATCACCAAAAGTCACCTTTCCAGCAGTGACCATCTCAAGATCTTGTAGAGAACCTTGTTCTCCTGTCATATGTCTTGAGCAACCACTATCAAAATACCACTTGCTCATTGAGTTACAATTATCACTTCTCTCAGCTGTGAATGCTACTCTGCAGAACAAATCCATTTGCTTAACCCAAATCTGGTTTTTGTTTTTACCATTGAAGGTAAACTTTCGTTGTCTCCAAATTCGTTGAACCCTAGATTAAAACTTATAACACTGATATCTCATATGCCCTTCTTTGCCACAATACCAATACTTTACTGGATGACCCCAATGCGATCCATAATACTGAGTCTTCTCAGATTTCCACCCTAGACCAGCTCGTTGATGTTGATGGTGTACTCCACCTTTTTGCTGCAAGGGTTTGAATTGATCTACATTCTCTGATGAACCAGTAGCCTTGATAAACTTCATATATGCGGATTCCTTCCCCTTATAACCCAAACTAGAACTATCATTAGATGTCCTTCCAACAGTCAATAGATAGTCTAAATCCTTTGTTCGTTTAGACAACAATCTGATCTGCTTCATCTGCTCAAACAATCTACTTTCCAGCTCTACATTCTTAGCTTTGACATCTTTGAGTTCATTCTCAGCTTGTTTTAGCTTTTCAACAGCAACCTGTTTGTCCATCATCAGACGTTTATTTTCGTCTTGTGTTTTAACCCACGATGTCACCAACATGCTCATCTTATCTTCTGTAGTCATATCAAAATCGTCATCAGACTCTGAATCGTCTGTATCAGTTCCTTGGTGTTCAGCAGAAATTTGATTCTCACCAGCCTTTTGACCTTCATGAATAAGGTCTGCGTTTTCTACTTCTTCCTTGTTGTCTTCCATTTCCATAATGCCAAAATGAGATACAAAGTGGTTCAGAATGTTATCATCCTCGTCACTGGCACTATCAGTATCACTCAGAATTGTGATTGCTGATTTTCCACTTAATTTAGACAGGCATTCATTCTTGGTATGTCCATATCCCTTACACTCATAACATTGTATAGCCATCTTCCTCTTGGCTGATGGACATGCAGATTTAAAGTGTCCATAACCTTGACATTCAAGACACTGTTTGTCAGCTCTGTAGTTGTCTCTATCAGTTGTAGGCTTAGCAGACGCCTGATATTCCTTCCTTTTCTCTCTTTCAGCTTTCCGAAGGAACTTTTTCACAAATAATCCAACTTGATCTTCGAGATTTTCAACTGACTCCCTGTTGTCAGCTGTTTTTTCAGATATAAGAGCAATACTCTTTCCTTTAGTGGTCTCTTCCTTTGCTGTGATCTGAAGCTCATATACTTGCATCATACCAACAACCTGATCATATCTCATTGTGTCAGAGTTCTGTGACACTTCTAGAGCTGATCGATGACCATGAGACTTAGTTGGAAGACATCTTAAGAACTTTTTAACCAACTTCTTGTCTTTGTACGTTTTGCCCAAGATCAGTGCTTCGTGTGCTAGAGCTGACAGCTTACTGCTAAATTTTTCAACCGTCTCATCTTCACCCATTGTCAGATTCTCGAATCGTGAGGCCAAGATGTCAATCCGAGTTCTTTTCACACTGCTAGTACCCTCAAAGCCTACTTCAAGAATATCCCATGCCTCTTTTGCACTTTTACAGCCTTGTACTCTTTTGAACTGATTGCTGTGCAGAGAGCTGAAAACGGCTGACAAGGCTTTGGAATTCCATTTAGCATCTCCTCTGCAGTCCACTGTTTTCTGGGCTTTGGGACAGTAGCATCGTCTGCATCTTTGACAACAGGATGTTCCCAACCTTCTTCAACCGCAAGCCACGCATCATAATCAATACCCTGTATCTGTTGAGCCATCTGGACTTTCTAGTGTTTTTGCACCGACAACTAACTGTTGCTGTGAATTCTCCATCTCGCCCTCAGGATCTAACACCTGCAAACAATAGCACACGTTATGGGGCGACCCGCTCTGATACCAATTGACAAGGCAGAGAATTCAACTAAATTGCAAACAACAATCGACTAGATCACTTTGAAATACGATTTATTAAGCAATATTCTTTTCTTACAAAAGAACTATTCTTGTTGGAATTATTCTACTCGAGAAACCAAAACCTAAATCTATTTCAAAAACCATAATCAATAACCTATGCTCAATTCACTAATTTCTCTAAAACTTCTCGCTAAGTTCTTAGAGAATTAGGTTTACAGTTAACTTCTTTATTTATAGGCACAAGAGACAAACTCTCTTGCTCTAAAATCTCTCCAACGATTTCCTTATCACAAAGAAGATATTTTCCTTTTTCTTATCTTGATAAGATCTTCCAAATATTCTCTAACAAACTTGAAAATATTTTCCTTTTTCTTCTCTTGATAAGATCTTCCAAATATTCTCTAACTAACTTATCCTCTCTCACGCATCTTCACAATCTCCAAAATCAAGTTTGTGTGGAGTCTGGAAACATCTTTTGAAAGTACAACGCTTGGGAGAGTGCTCCTTAGATCATGGGGAAGAACTCTTGCTATGTGTAAAGTTACTTGGAATATCAAGATAAGACGCATAAAAGTGAAATCAAATAAGTTTTCATCACTATCATCCGATAATGCTTTTTTCTGGAACTTTGATTTTTTTTCTTTTTTACTTGACGTCTTATTGTGTTTGCTCTGATTTTGAGTATCTAACGGTAAGAGCTATTATTTTAAAATAGTATTTTTATGAGTAAAAAAGTTTAAATTCTATAAACCAATAACACTAAACTTTAATATACTTATAAATTCAGTTAAATTCATTTTATTTGAATACCACACAACTTTTATTAATTTATAAGACTCTTCAATCAATAACACAAGATTTTTAATGATTATCTACCGATCACCAAACCTAGTAACACATGACTTTAATAGAGTTTTGGTAATTCAAGATTGAATAACACTAAACTCTTTAAGAATTTAAACTCTTTAAAAATCTGAGAACCAATAAGTCCCCCTTAATTGCTCCCAAGAGACAAGTAAAGGTAGGCGACACAGTTATTGTTCTTTAGTGAGGAAGATGAGAAGACATTAATGTTATCGAAATGGAGAAGCTAATAACAGTTGAAGTATAGATGATTCAAGGAAATCGTTTGAATCACAGTAAGATTATATGTGATTCATGATTGTAGAGTCCATTAATCTTAGTAGAGTTGTTTCTTGTCTAAAAATCTGATTGTGAAGCCTTTGATTCCTTTTTGACGAGAGATAGTAGACAATGCATTGGAAAGCTAGAAGAAGCAATTTCGACTTAGGGTTCCTTCGAGGTAGATGTTGTAACCTTTGAACGATAGACTCCCTATTTCGGCCAAGAGTAGAGTTACCCGTGAAAGTATCCTGCTCCAAAGGTCCTATGAAAATTGGCAATCAAAGAAGAGAATGTTTTGAGATTCTTGTAATAAGATGCAGAGATGGCAACAAGCAGGAGGATTCAAACCCCAAAAAGTAAGACAGTTAAAGGTTGGGCATCGGTTGATGATAAAAGGCCAAGTTAGGAAATAGTGTTTGGGAATTCATCTAGATATCCAAATTACATCTTTCCAGCCCACTTTAGGTTGATACACTTATTAATCTTCTTGAATAGAGAGAGTTACAATATACAAGAAAATCTGCAACAAGAATTGATTTTTAGAGCAAGCATGAGTTTAAGCAAAAGTAAAAGTTTAAAGAAAAAACATAACATATAAAAAACTCAAATGAAGGTTAAAGAAAAAACATAAGCAAAAGTTTGATTATAAGAAGAGCCAAAAACTAAACCTATAAAAACTTTCAAATAGCGAAAGGTAACAATTCACAGAGTTGAGACAAGTCTCGTTACCTTAACTCAATAAACGCTCAGAGAGTACTTGGTTGATTGCGTTTTTGAGTCCCAAGATAGATATGTGTGATAAAATTGTCGATGGTAAACTAATACATGGAATCTGCGAACTCTAATGTCTACTTTACAGTGCCATACTTGACAAACTAGAGGAAATGTTGCAGTGAATTTGTTTTCTCTAAAAACTTTAAAGAGAATGAGTCTTCGCTTTTATTTTTATAAGCAACAAAGACTTGGAGAAGAAGCTCAAAGTTGTTGAGATTTTGAAAGTGGTCAAAGTGATTGCCAAGTCTCGTTGAGCTTACCATTACAATAGGGGTTGTCATTTGGCTTTTGCAACAAGACTAATAGAGTTAGTCTTTTACGATTTTTTATTGGGCTCAAATGAAATATGGCCACATTCTAACTCAAGCCTCTAATCCATCATATTTCTCATTCACTTAAGCCAACATTTTTGTATAATTAAGCCAGTTGGCTTAATGATACAAAAATGTTTGCCCAACAATCCCCTACATGAATAGAAATGACTCTAAACATATGACTTAAAGGACTCGATAGACTCTACTGACTATACTTATCCTATAGACTAGACTGACTGAGTAACATTCACTCTCTTAGAAACAACCTTTATTTCACACTCACTACGTGATTTGCCCAACATTTGGATGTACAAAAATAACTTGTAATACTTCATTAATCAACCAATTCTTGGACTCAAATCATTAAAAGTTTAGAACTTGTCCTCAACTTTCTACATGTTGCACTGTTTATCATCTTAGGAAATGCGTAGAGTCTAAATGCTCACACTGCGTTCTGAAGATATTATCTGATTTTGTTGTCCCTTTGAACCTATTTTTTGGGATCTCCAGTCATGTAGGTAGAGTTTCCACCAAATATCTTCTTAGGTCATAGGTTTTAATCCCATTCCTTTTTATGATTTTACTACTTGATCTCGAGAGAGTCCTTTAGTAAAATTATCGGCTAGATTATCAGCTAACCTTATGTAGTCGATTGTGATAACACCACTTGAGATCATGTGGCTAATGGTTTTATGTCGTCTTCTTATATGATAAGATTTGCCATTATAGAGATTATTTTGTGCTCGGGTTATAGCCGATTGACTATCACAGTGAATGCATAGTGATGACACAGGTTTCTCCCACATAGGAATATCTTCAAAAAAAAATTGAAGTCATTCTGCTTCTTCTGCTGCTTTATCTAAAGCATAAACTCCGACTCCATGGTGGATCGAGCTAACAGAGTTTGTTTCGATGATTTCAAAGATATTATTGCACCTCCTAGGGTAAAGACGTATCCACTTGTGGATTTTGAGTTTTTGGAATCGAAAACCCAATAAGTGTCACTGTATCCTTCTTGTACTTGAGATTTTCTACCATAGTGCAGCACATATCTTTTTGTATATTGTAAGTAATTCAGTACTCTAGTTATGGCTTTATAGTGTTTATGTCATGGATTGCTTATGCAACGACTTAGTACATTTACTGCATGTGCTAGATCAGGTCTAGTACAATTAGTTAAGTACATAAGACTTCCTATTACACGTGCTTACTCTACCTGTGAAACTGTTTCACCTGAATTTTTGGTCAAATGAAGTTGAGTAAGTACAAGGATTTTCGCAGTACCACTTGTATATTTATTGAATCTTTCAAGAATTCTTTCAGCATAATGACCTTGAGACAAAATAATTCTGTCAGAAGTCCGTGTGATTTTAATCCCTAAGATGACATCAGCAAGACCCATGTCTTTCATGTCAAACTTACTGTTGAGTAAGTTCTTAGTTTGTTGGATTGTGTCTTTATTGCTTCCAAGAATAAGCATGTCATCTACATATAAACAGAGCAATACATATACATTTTTAGTTTGTTTAATGTATATACATTTATCACACTCATTTATTTTGAAACTCTTTGACATCATTACATTTTCAAATTTTTCATGCCATTGTTTTGGAGCTTGTTTAAGACCACACAATGACTTGACAAGTCGATAGACTTTGTGTTCTTGTCCTGGAACAATAAACCCTTCAGGTTGTTTCATGTATATCTCCTCTTCTAATTCTCCATTTAGAAAAGCAGTTTTTACATCCATTTGATGTATCTCCAAGTCTCGTAATGCTGCAATTGATATCAGCATTCTGATGGAGGTTATTCTCATCACCGGAGAATATGTATCAAAGAAGTCCATACCTTCTTTTGTTTGAATCCTTGCAACATGAGTATAGCCTTGTACTTTTCAATTGAGCCATCGGTGTTCAGCTTTGTGTTGAAAATCCATTTGCATCCAAGTGCTTTAAACCCTGCAGGGAGATCGGTTAACTCATAAGTATGATTTTGTATAATAGAGTTCATCTCACTATTGATGGAATATTTCCAAGAGGAAGCGTCTGGTTTAGACATGACTTCAGCGAAATTTCTTGGTTCATTTTCTACAAGAAAAATCATCAAAAAATTATTACCGTAAGATTTTTCCAGACGAGCTCTTTTGTTGCGCCTAGGTTAATCTTGTTGAACTTCTGAGTTAGACAAAGATTATCCAGATGTACTAGCCTCATGACTTGTGTCATCTCCTTCTTCACGAGTTTTCTTGATTCCATTATCGTGTTGACAAGGATATCAAAGAACTCTGATTTAATAACCAGGAATCTGTATGCAGATGTTATGTGCGTATCCGAGGAAAATACAATCAAGAGTTTTTGTTCTGATTGTGACCTTTTTGCAACATGGTTCGCCATTTGCATCTTGTGATCTGACGGACTTGGGGTATAGCTGCTGAACAACGCTCTGTCAGTGCATATGTGATGTGAGGCGCAAATGTCGTACCCTCATTCTCTTGAGTTGTTTTGCAGTACCATGTTGCACTTAGTAATCGCTGCGCAGAGATCCTCTTATGTCATATTCACATGGTCATTTTTTTTCCTATTGTTCTTGGGCTTGCTACAACACTCATCAGATTTGTGGCCTACTTTACCACAGTTGTGACACTTCCCTTTGAAATTTTTCTGCTCAGTGGGTTTACCCTGCTTCTTGAAACTCGTCGCAATAGGTTTCAGGGAAGACGTGGCAACAACTTTACCTTTTCCTCCTTTGTTTTTGTCCCTTGGGTTTGAACTCAACCATGTGGATGTCTTGATGGTGAAGGACAACTGAGCTTGAGAGTGAACCATGGTTTGTCTCTTCAGTTTGCAACCTGTTGAGAATGTATTCAAGACTCATCTTTTCTCGTTTATGCTTCAAGAAGTTCTTGAAGTCATGTCATCCTGATGGGAGCTTTTCGATGATCGTGCTGACTATGAAGGGCTCACAGATTGACATGCCTTCAGATTCAACCTCCTCACAGATCAGTTGAAATGCTTCCACCTATTGCATTACCGGTTTTGAATCACCCATTGTGAAGTTCAGAAACTTTGCCACACCGTACTTCTGATAACCAGCATCTTCAACATTGTACTTCTTTTCGAGAGCCGTCCACAACATCTTGGAAGTTTTATAGTCACAGTAGACTTTGAAGAGCTTGTTCTCAAGGCTGTTTAAGATCCATACTTTACACAAGTAGTCAGAATGCTTTCATGCTTCCACAATATTGAACAACAGCTTGTATTTGTTACCTGGAAGAAGGTATGGCTTATCCTCTTTGACAAACTTTTCGAGCTGGAGATTTATCAGAAAATAGATCACCTTCAGTTGTCATGATTTGAACCCTAGACCATCAAATTTCTCAGGTAGAGGCCCCATCGTTGGAGTCGTTTGAAGCACGGGTACTAGCATAATTACATTCGCTAGTTGCGCTGCAGGGTTATAACATGTTACTAAAAGAAAACCATGTCTGAACCAGTTCTGACGTGTCGTCTCATCAGACACATTGTCAACATGCAAACCAACAATGGGTAGACAAGCAAAAAGTAGACCAGTATTCTATGTGTGTGTCGTGAATCTGTCTCGATGTTTCGTCGCTGTTAGACATCTTAAAACAGTAAACACACATATATGAACAATATCACTTTTGAAATTAATTTAAAACAATTCACAGAATTTATAAAATTTGCAAATCTTATTTTAAATTTTTGTTTGTGATAAAATTTTTTTGTCAACGGCAGATTATATTGGGGCACAACTGGCCGGCCCAATAGCCAAATTCCTACATAATGTAGGCATAGGGACTCGAACCCAGATTATGCAAATGCGCTACCTTAAGTGGACTTACCGTCTGCCATTAGGCTAAATGCCATTTGCTTTTTGTGATAATTAAAAATATTGATTAATGTTTTTCTAGTTAATGATTAAAAACCAAAACTAATATTTGATCACGTTTTACTTCTTTTGATAATATTTTTATCAAAGAATCAAAACCAGTATTTATCTCACAACATAAAACCAAAAATGGTTTAATTGATGCAAACCACAATCATAACCAATTAGACTTTGATCACGTTTTTGTCACACAACGTCTTGATCACGTGTTTGTCAAAAATTAAAAACAAAAAGTTGAGAGATAAGTGTCTGCAACTTTACCTGATGGTTTCGATAGAGTATTATCAAAATCGAATATTAGACTACTTTGTTTTTAACACACAACGATGATGAAAACTCATGACATAAAGCCAAAAACAATTTGCAAAAAATAATTTTGGGCAATTTTCGTTAATTGTTTTGTTTTTTGTCTAAATCGAATAATAATTCACAGATTTTAAAAGAAAAATCGCAGAGTGTTAAGCTTGCAAATCCTTGTTAATAATCTTTTATCAAATCAAGTAATGATTCACAGAATTTATTCAAAAATTTGCAAATATCATTAATGATTTTTTTTTCAAACGATAGTTTAAACAATAAACGATTTGTAAACCAAAAGCAATAGCAGATATCATTTATGTAAAAAATTTAAAAACTTGCATAAAATGTTAGTCTAAAAACACAAAACAGAATTGAGATCGATTTTAGGCAGGTTCAATTTTAATAAGCATGTTTCAAAATTACTATAATCTAATTAGTAATTTATAGATTAAATTCTAGAATGAGCGGATTAATTGAGTTAAGACTGTAGAAGCTATAAACTCGATTGAAGGGTAAAGCAAAACCAGAAGCAAAAAATTGATTATAAGAAGAGCCAAAAACTATACCTATAAATGATTTCAAATAGCAAAAGGTAACAGTTCACATAGTTCAGACAAGTCTCGTTACCTTAACTCAATAAACGCCCAGGGTGTACTTGGTTGATTGCGTTTTTGAGTCTCAGGATAGAATTGTATGATAAGACCGTCGATGGTACACCAATCCACGAAATTTAAGAACTCTAATGTCTACTCTACACTCTCAACAAATTAGAGGAATTATTGCAGTGAATTTGTTTTCTCTAAAAACGTTAAAGAGAATGAGTTTTCGCTCTTATTTTTATTAGCAACAAAAACTTAAGAAAAATCTCAAAATTGTTGAGGTTTTGAACGTGGTCAAAGTGGTTGCCAAGTCTCCTTGAGCTTATCATAAGAATAAGGGCTGTGGTTTAATTTTTGTAACAAAACTAATAAAATTAGTCTTTTAAAAAATTTTAATGCTCTCAAATGAAATCTGGCCATATTCTAACTCAAACCTTAATCTATCATATTTCTTATTCATTAAAGCGAAATCCAATAAGTCAATTGGTACAGAAACTGGCCCAACAGTAACCAACAGTAACCGCCAATTACCTAAGATCCGCAAGAGGAATGCCGAGCCTTGACAGCGATGTTGGATTGAAGAATTGTCGCATATCACAGTAAGGGCTCCAATTGTCTGTCCAAAAGCGGCAAGTAACTCCATTCTCGACTTTAAGTTTAATATAATCAAAGGATGTGAAGCGTAATCGGATTAGCTTTTTAAAAAGCCAAGAGTATCTCGGTTTCTCTTTTACAGACCAGAAATTACTAATATTGCCAGACAGGATGTGGTGGCGAAACTAAGAAACTCAGATGGATCTGGATCAGAAGAAAAGCAGCCAAATAAGACAGGTTTCACAGACTGTGTTCCAGGTAATACGCTCCTTTATCCCTAGGCCTCCCTCGTCTTTACTTAGAGTTAATGTTTTCCAAGCCACTTTTGATGTATGATGCCCTTCAAGTGTTCCGTTCCATAGATAGTTGCTACACATTGAGTCGATTTCCCGGATGCATGATTTAGGAAGTATGAATGCAGAGCACCAAAAATTAGTTATTCCAGCAATAACTATCTTTAGTAAGAGAAGTTGTCACGCAAATGATAATGCTTCCACACTCAAATGGTTTAGCTTCAGTCTGACTTTGGAGATTAGTGGCTCACAGTTGGTGATTGATAGTTTTTTTAGCACAGAGTAACTCCTAGGTACCGTACTGGTAATGTATATTGGGAAAGGCCGGTTTGTGATGTTATTTCCTCTATATCCTGATTGGAGAGCCCTGAAGCAAAGAAAACAGGCTTTTGGATACTCACAACCAGACCTGACAATGATTCAGATTGCTCCAAAACTCTTAGCACACCTTCAGCAGAACTCAGCGAACCATCCGTGAAGATGAGCAAGTCATCCGTAAAACACAGGTAGGTGAGTTAGCTTTGTCCCTTTGCACTTATCATGATACTGATACTCTTCTGCCTCTGCTGCATTATTTAGTAGTATAGATAGACAATGCATGACAATAACAGATAGTTTAGGACCTTTATCTTTATGGAAGTCATGTACTCTTTCGGAAGCAAGTAAAGTGTTTTCAATTAGAAGTATATCCTTCACGAAAGCCGTCTGGTTTGGCAGTGTTAGGTCTGAGAGAATAGGCTTTAAACGTGAGACTACGAGCTTTGACAAAACTTTATAAATTGTGTTGCAGTATGAAATAGGACGATAATAAGCTATTGTAGAAGCACCATATCACTTTGTAAAAAGACCGAGGATGGTAGCATGCGCAACACAAGGTAAAAAACCAGAGGTTAACATATTTTAAAATCAGAGTCAAAGAAATGCTTAACATATTTTAAAATCTCAGCACCTAGCAGAGACCATGCTGCTTTAAAGAAACCAGAGGTTAGACCATCGTGACCATGAGATTTGTTGTGGTCGAGCCTTGAGAACATCCTGGTTATTCCCAGAGAGGATGGAATCGAGCGCATTTGCTGTTGTTGAACATGGGAGCAAAGTAAAGCAATGACCTGAGAGAACCATCGTGCAAGTTGTGGATTGACAGATAAGTCCGAGGGTGCTAAAATTGATGTAAGTGTTGAACAGCGTGAGAACTCATCTACAAGGGGTGAGTGATTTGATTTCCATCAGAAGTAGAGAAGAACCGAATAGTGTTGAATGACGCACAAACTTGGGCTACACGGTGAAAGTAGGTAGTGTTTTGATCACCTTCCTTAAGCCAATTAATTCTAGACTTTTGCCTGAAATAAGCTTCCTCTATTTCCCGCAGGTGACTCTATTTCTCTTTAGCTTCACGCTCCATTTGGAAAAAGAAGGGGACGAATCATTTAAGGCTTGTACCTGCACACTTAAAAGCAACATGTTAGCTTCTCTCAATCTTTTCTAGATATAAAAACAATTTTCCGTGTTTAAACCCTTCAGAAACTCATGATGTTCTTAAGCTTCACACGAAGAGCTCTGAGATTATTTGCATAGTTTCCAGCACGAGTCGAGGCTTCTTCTAGCGTCCAGGGGAATGAAGGATGTTTTGTTAGATATTGAAGAATTTGAAAGGCCTGGTTCCAGCTCTTGGTAAGGTAAAGGTTTTGTTTAGAAGGCATGGACAATGGTCAGAAATCCCAGACCTAAGAAGACAGAATGGCTCATGGGAAACAATTCAACCCATTAATGATTTGTAAGCATCATGTCTAATTTCTTGGCAATTGGAAAGTCTGCTTGTTTGTTAAACCAAGTAAGTAAGCAAAGAGAAAGTTCCCTATTCTCTCCCTTATACTCAGTCCTCACAAGCGTAGACTCCACTTCTCTGCTGAGACTTCACACTCAGTGGATGCAGTGGATCACACTCGGTGGATGCCGTGGATCACACTCGGTGGATGCAGTGGATCTCCACTTCTCCTGGAAAATACAAAAAAATTTCAACACCAAATCACCACCTCCCCAAAAAGAAACTAGGAAGACCTCCATTAGAGAAAAAAGTACAAAGCCGCGCCATCCAACCTTGCCTAGAATAACATAAAAATACACTTGCAATTCAACTGAGAGGATTCCTGAGAAGACTGATGAGCTCCACATCATCATCGGCCCTGCACCACAAAACAATGACTCATGTCAAGCCAGAAGCTCACATATCCCCCCTTTGGAGAAGAACACTATGAACCGATCAAGTATTCACGCTATATTAATCCCTTCTATCTCAAAAAGCTGATGGATTTTCATATTCCGTCAGATCCCCTTTCTTATCAATAAGCAGCTCGAACTGTCAAGGATTGGGGAACTCCTTGACAATCTGCCGGCTAAGGGACATTCAGCAAACCTTATGCTCCTTTCGAAACGAAAAATCCTACTAGCTTTATCAGTAAGGTATTTAATTGGATGGGATATGCTCACTCAACTTTTATTGCCCACAAGGAAGAGGAGGTGGACTAACACTCTTCTGAACACTTATATTGATTTACAAATCATCAGCTCATGCTATACAACGATACTAAGAAAAAGTATTTTATGTTATCTTTGTCAATAGAGAACCGGAGCTAAACAAAAGAAAGGCCATATGTGAGAGGATAACTGAACTTGTTGATCACCGAACCAGACCATGGCTTTTAACATGAGATTTAAACGATTTTAAATCAAAAGAAGAAAAAGGGGTAGACCACAAAGATCAGAGGCTTCATTATCGGTATTTCGAAATTTTTTAACAGAAAAATACATCTTTGACCTGCCACATAAGTGTAACTGTTTATCATGGAGAGGTTACAGTCACTTGACAGTGGGAACTGGTCAGACCTGTTTCCAGACACCCTTAGCGAATACATCGCTTAGAAGGTTGTGACCATCGCCCACTCCGCTCTGATTTGCTTCCATCAAGGACAAAAAAATGGAAAAAAGTCTCTTGGTTTGACCGTGATCAAGAAAAAAGTGAGGAACCAAAGGAAATTAACAAAAGCACATGGGAAGACGATCATCATCGGTAAGGAACTCCTCAAGAATCATTTAGGCAGAACAATGGGTGATGGCAAATGCACTTGCTTATGGTCGGACTCGTGGATATCTCTACAAGAACCAATTGCTCCTTTTGGCCCTGCAAATGAATAACATTCAGAAGTGAAAGTGTCAGACCTTATGATCCAGATTCACGAACATGGGATGAAAGGAAAATAGAGGTTATCTAACCAGAGTTAAAACGAGAAATTCTGCAACTTGAACCCAGCATATGTGGCAATTCTGACAGCTTCATTTGGCTACCAAATCCACGCGGAGAAAACACGTCAAAATCCGGTTATCACTCAACAGTCGAGGACGATCTCCTCCTCTAACAAAGCACTATCTCACAACCTCCTGAATTCAATTGGAACAAATTCATATGTGCAGGAAGTATGGGGAAATGTCACAACCCCACACAATTCATTAAAATCCCTCAAAATTCTTGATTTTAAAATCTTTTGAAACACAAGATTGAATTTAGTATAAGGTTAATCTTTCCTAATTGTTTCTTCGAAACATTTCACTTTATCCACATTCAAAACTGTTTTGCAAATTAGAATGTGAAAATAATTCTCAATTAGCCCATATTTTGTTTTTCCTAACAATTTGATCTTCAAGAACTAATTCATAGGTAACTTAGACCACTAACAATATTACACATGGAACAAATGCGATACCCTTATGTGGAACTTTGATGTAAAAATAGCACTCTATTTTGTGAGACAATGTTTCTATTTCATAAAAATAGCATTCATAGACGATGATTATGATGTTTCTATTTCATAAACGGAACGATGTTTTCTGTAACCAACCCAGAATTGTGACTATTTGTGATAATATACTTCAAACAATCTTATAGTTGCTGTAATAATCATGAAAATCAAAATTTAAGCAGAATCTTTATTGTAAACTTTTAATTTTATTTTATAAATTTTTATTAATGAACAATCTGACCATTCTCAACACCTAATCCATACAAAACACCAGAATATTTCTCCATAGATCCAATGAAGAAATTCTCCTGCAGCTTCCTGAATGTACATGACGTTAACAAGCTATCAGATCCGGCCTGGTGACAAATCCCAACTCGCTCAACTTCAAGCAGCTCAGCTAATTTGTTCAGACCTCCATGAAGACTATTACAGAACTTCATCAAGTGTTTGATGTCGTAAACCCTCGGAAAATACACACTGATCATCTCAAAGAACCCAGTTTGTGTCTCCGGTAGATTCTGACAAGTCAAGAGCTTGAGCAAGTACCCGAAATCGTATCCACTGTGGAACGTAACCCAATGAACATTTTCGTTCAACACAATCCCTGAAGACATCAGAAGCTCGGCGAACCGTTTCGAGTCGATACCCAATTGGTTGTTCTTAGCGAAATCGATGCCCGACTGACGAAGAAGCTCTATCGAATCAGTAGCGTAAATGTCGGAATCGAGGTTGAATTCACGGAAATTAAATTGCCAGATGCAGTATTTGTTTTCGGTTCCACAAGTTGGGAGATTTCCTTTCTCGTCGGAGAAAGTGAGTCCGAGCTGAATCATCTTGAGTATGTTGACATTCGTTTTTAGGGTTTCGTAGTGATACTCAGTGTTGGTTTTGAAAGTTCCGACTGGTCTACACACGATTCCAGGAAACTCTGTGTCCATAGCTACGAAAGGGAAATCGTCGACCACTTCTCGAATAAGATTCATCTCTGATTCCAGATTATCGTTCCATACTTCACGGATTTGAATCGAATCGTCCTTCAAAAACAGCGACATAATGATGATGCTGAATCAGAGTCAACAGCTTCAATAGCATCTGGATCCGGGAGATTGGAGAACCAAATCGTAAAAAAAACTAGAGCGGATCTAGACTGAGATCCAATCCGGTTTCATCATATCTGCAATCGATTCAACAACAAATATATCAATCACCAATCATAAACATCAATCTTACCCAGGATTCAACGAAACCATAAGAAAATGTGAACAAATGAGAATCTAAGTAGACAACAAGAAGCTAACGAAGCTGATTCGAACCTTGAAATGAAGCTAAGTAGAGTGACAAATATTTGTTGAGAAGGCGGCGATTGTTCAGGCTTAGGGTTTCAGAGGAAGTGGTGGTTTATTATAAATCACCAGTCACCACTTTACGCGTCTTTTTTATTTTCTGTGATGACAATGCATTATTTTCGAGTTATGGTCTAAGAACACCCTTTCCTTCACAAACAGATCTCAAAACCCAGCTAAAAAATAAACTGAATTAAAAAAAAAAAAAAATTGAAAAAATTGTAAATTGACCAATTTACCCCTGCCAAAATCGCACAAACCAGAGCAAAATCAATTAAACCGGGTCCAAATCAATTAAACCGGACCGAAATCAATTTTACCCGACCCAATCGCCCAAACCCGACCCAAACCCGACCCAATCGCCCAAACCCGACCCAAACCCTAAAACCCTATCCAAACCCGACTCAACCCGACCCAAACCCTAAAACCCGACCAAAACCCGACCCAACCTATCGACCCGCCCCAAATCAACTCCCCCACTAACCCTAATTTTCGCGAACTCCCCCAAATCAACTCCCCCACTAATCCCGATTTCCCCTCTTTCTCTCCCTCTAATTTTCGCGAAACTCCTCATTTGATATCTTCTCTTAGGATTTCGAAATCCAATTTGATCTTCGGCGAACTTCGTACAACTTCGAAAATTATCTCAACCCAACTTCGCGATTTGATCTCCTCGGAATCTCCCTTTGATTTCACTGAAACTCAACGACTTTTCTCAACCAAATTTCGCGATTTCACTAAGGTAAACCATTTCATTGTTGCTTAAAACGATTATCCACTATGCTGTTGTTCTTGTTGATTAATCAACAACTTAAGTAGAGATAAGAAGTCACATATGTCGGCTACTCTATCACAAGTCTCGGATTAGATAAGCTACATATGTCGGCTACACATAAATTGATTAAGTTTTGTATAATGCCTTGCAGTGATGGCTAGAACAAGAGGAGGTTCGAGCACAGGAGGCAGTGGGAGAGGACACAATGAAGACGAACCGATGGATGACATATTCATCGAAGACAGAACGGTAAGTATAACTAGTATAACTTGCTAGTTATACTGTATTTTCGTAAAACTAGTAGAACTAGCAAGTTATAATGTATCGTATAACTAGTATAACTTGCTAGTTATACTGTATTTTTCGTAAAACTAGTAGAACTAGCAAGTTATACTGTGTCGTATTACTAGTATAACTAGCTAGTTATACTATATTTTTTGTAAAACTAGTACAAGTATGTAGTTATACTGTGGCGTTGATTGCTGAAAATATGTTTGTGTGTTTCAGGATGAAGGACCGACTGCCCAGCTCCCTACCGGGATGTACTTCAATCCAACGGAGTACACCAAAAAGGTCAAGATCTCGACTCGTTGCTATGTGAAGCAGACGAAGGAGTTTTTTGAGGGGTTGCAGCCTCCACTGAGTGATGTGGAGAGGGCGTGGTTCGAGAACCACCCGCAGTTCGGGCATATATTCCACATGCCCATGGAGAAAAACCACATGAGCATGGGCATGTGGATGTTGCTTCTTAGAACCGCTCGGACGGAGACCAAACGTGAAGTTTGGTTTACTGTGAACGGGGTCCCGGTGCGGTATGGGCTTAGAGAGCATGCACTGATCTCTGGGTTAAACTGTCGTATGTATGAGACGACAGCGTTTCGGGAAACTGCTGGAAGTACGAGGTTCAGGAGGAACTATCTGGGGCACTTGGGGAAGAGTGTCAAGAAGGAGGATGTGGAGGATATCCTGGTGAACTGGTGACCTCTTACACAGGACGACAAACGACTGAAGATGTTAGTCCTGTACTTCCTCTGCCATGTCATCCACTCGCCGACCAAGGGCGGAACAGATGCAACGCCCATCGATAGCTTCCTATTGAGGGTTGTGGATGATCTGGATTTCTGCAATAGGTTCCCTTGGGGCAGA
Organism: Lepidium sativum; assembly: GCA_023374145.1. NCBI lineage: Eukaryota > Viridiplantae > Streptophyta > Magnoliopsida > Brassicales > Brassicaceae > Lepidium > Lepidium sativum. The sequence goes on along the minus strand of JAKUCM010002666.1, from coordinate 24,307 downwards.
TGGACCTTCGAAAACATCCTCCACGAGATCGAGCATACGATGAACCATTTCGGAGGCACGGTCTCGGGTACAACTTGGGCTATCCCTGGTTTCGTACTTCCTCTCGAGGTTAGTTTCCATTTAATAGTTTATGATATGTAATTATTGTGTGGTTTTCTGACATTTACGCATATGTTTGTGGTTGTAGTTATTGGCTTTTGAGTCAATACCGACGTTGTACCGTAATTGCCGAAAGGCAATTTTAGACGCAGACCCTAGGTGTCCTCGGATGTGCAGGTCCCATTTCCAGCAACCCAACATGAGGGGATATTCCTTCCCAACAATCAACAAACTCCTTGACAAAACCACGGTTAGTTAATGATTATGTAGTATATTCTGTAGTATAACTTGCTAGTTATACTATATTTTCTGTAAAACTAGTACAACTAGCAAGTTATACTCTGTGATTTCTAATTTTTCTAATCAGAGTTAGTCGTTGATTGATTTGTTTTGCAGGAGATTTTCAGTACCATCTCTCCACGCACGGATGAAGAGTGCAGTTTGCTGGCTGGAATGACCGAAGAGGAGGATGAGGAAACTCACGATCTTGAGGTTGAAAGCTGGAGAGAATGTATCCGGGCTGGGAAGAGAATCTTGTTTGAAGCCATGTATAACCAGGATGTGGAAGCAAGATTATCTACTCCTCCTTCTGCTCCGACCCAAGCCCCAACTCCGCCTTCTGCTCCAAGACAAGCCATGCCTCCGCCTTCCGCTCCGAATCAAGCTGAGGTTGTTGATATGCTGAAGGCATTAACAGACGAGGTGGATCGGTTGAAGAGAAGGGTGACATTGCTGGAACAGGTATAACTAGTATAACTAAGTATAACTAAATATAACTAGTATAACTAAGTATAACTCAAATAACCCGAATAACTTGTATAACTTGAATTACTGTTCAAATACAGGGTGCTGGTGATGATAATGAACCCCATGATGTACGTGATCAATCTGATGCTCCACCCGTTGATGCTGCACCCGCTGTTAGCCAGGTATAACTAGTATAACTAGTATAACTTGTATAAAAAGTATAACTAGTATAACTTGTTTAACTTGCTTGACTGTTCAACTGTAGGCTGCTAGGACTCGTGGAGGTATTAGGAATGTATATGCGAACAAGTAAACGCACAACGGGGTCCGACCCAAGTTCGGCAGTGACGAGGGCGAGGGCGAGGAATGTTTGAATTCATTTAAGTTAAAAACTTAATTTAGCATTTTCTGTTAAGCAATGTACAACTCATTTAAATTAGAAACTCATTTTGCATTTTCTGTTTAATTTATTTAGTGTTATGTTTATATTTTCAAACATCATTAAGTGTTAAATTTTATATTTTCAAACATCATTAAGTCTACAACATCATTAAGTCTAACATCACGCTAAATATTATTATGCTTAAAACAACATCAGTTCTACTAGTTATACAAGTTATACTAAAATAACTTGAATTTTGACAATCTTACATAGGACCGAAATATTTTTCGACCCTCTCCACAAGCTTAACAACAACTGCATTTTGCTCCCACATCTCCTTCTTCAGCATCGCCACCTCCGCCTTGTACAACTCTATCTTTTTCTCCATCTCCTAGATATCATATTTCAGATTCTCACACTCTCCTTGTATAGCTTGATCCCAACTTATTTTCCTGTGGAGACCATCGTTCTGTCGGTGGAAACAACATCAGTTCTACTAGTTATACTAGTTATACTAAACTAAACAACTTCAGTAGTCATAGTATAGAAGTAATACTAGTTATACTAGTTATACTAGTTATACTAAACAGCATCGTTGTACCTTATACACCCGACATTTGAAATAGATCTTGTTCCGGGCATGTTCATTTGTTCTTTTCACGGTGATAGCTTCACCACAGGGACATTCATGAGGAATTCCCCCTTCACTATCCATGACGTATTCAATTCTCCTAAACATCTCATGGGTTTCTTCCTCGGAGTAGTCGGTGTCGTCCTCTTCGGTCCAAGACACCATGTAAGACCTAAAAGAAAAGAAAAACATAATCATAATAAACGAATCTAAAATCTAATCCCGAATTTTTTTTCTACAAACCCTAACAATAGAGGATAACTTACTATGGGACAAGAAGTAGAGAGATGATAGAAGATTTGGAGAGGGGAGAGGATAGATAATCTAGCAGACAAGAAATGAGAGAAGATTTCAAGAGATGAGAGGAGAAATGGTTGAGAGAGGAGAGAAAACGAGAGAGATGAGATGAGGGGGAGTGGCGGCCGCGAGAGAGGAGAGGAAAAAGTGAGGAGGAGAGAGAAATTTGTTTTTTTTTTGTTTATATACCCACAAAATTAGGTCTGCACGTGTCCCCACAAAATTTTCAGACCTAGGCGCCAAACGAAAAAGTATCAATTTTCGACCTAGTTATACTATTAGTTGTCAGGTGGTTTGATTTCATTGTCTTTGATGTAATCTGGAACATCCCACTGCGACATCTCGGGCACCAACAAAATAGACCTGGTATACCCAAGTGCCCACAACTCGGACCAATAATATTTAGAACAAACCTCATGTAATGAGATATTACGAGGTCGAGGTTCCATCTTATGGTAATGAATGAATGCAGCCAACGCATGGATACACAGATACTTTTCGATGTTGAACACTCTACAACTGCAGCTCTTCGATTCCAAGCAAACAAAATAATTCTTCCCATCACTACCGACGACATCGAATTCAAAGGTGTTAAGCGCCATCACAATCAACCTCTCGGCAACAGCCCATGAATCATGCATTATGTTCTCCACAAATGGCACCAATTTGTTTTCAATTGTACATTTCGTTGTTTCCATCCGACGTTCACAAAACCACTTCGCAAATGTTTTGAGGATTGTATCAAGCATGGGTATTAGGGAGAACTTCCTTGCTTCATTAAACACACTATTCATAGACTCCACACTGTTGCTTGTGTCGATATTATACCTTTCTCCCGGAAAGACACACCTAGCCCACTTTTCCTTCACAGTACTTTCCTCCAAATAACTGGCTGCAGTCGGAAATCTTCTCATAAATAAACTATATTCGCGTTTGAAATCGACAACTGTGTACTGCCGACTACACTGCATGAATTTCCAACCAACAACAGCTTTGTTGGTACTAGACGCATGAGCTCTCACATTTTGTGACATATGCCATATGCAGTACCTGTGATGGGCTTCTGGATACGCATTACCTATGGCGCCGATGAGCCTTGCATTCCTATCACTTACAAATACCAATTCGGAAGAATCTGGTATAACTGTCTTCAAAGTCTGGAAAAACCATGTCCAACTAGCATCGTTCTCTCCATCTAGTACACCATACGCAATTGGATAATGGTGTCGATTAGGATCTTGGGCAATGGCAAAAACTAACACACCACCATATCCATTTTTGAGGAATGTTGCATCTACAATAATCACTTTCCTCATCACTCTAAATCCCTCGATGCTAACTCCCAAAGCTATGAAAAGGTACTTGAACTTCCCATTCTCATCTACTTGCACATCTGTTACTGTACCCGTATTTGCCTTCTGTAACTCGTATAAATAGGAATGTATCATCTTGTAGCTTTCTTCCGGAGTGCCACGCAGCCTATCAATAGCAAGTTTTCTCCCTCTCCTCGCGGTGGAGTACGATATACTCACTCCAAGTTTTGTCTTCACAAGACCCATGATAACTTTAGGAGTTGGAGTGTTCATTTGTCCAAGAAAATCCTCTTGCAAGACACTTGCAACTATTTCTGGCGTGCAGTGCCTCTTTGTGCCACTACTCTCGCTCTGACTAGCCCGAGATCATGTATGCATCTTTGTGTACTTTATAATCCTAAAAATATCCATATTTTTAATCTTTGATGCTCGTACACCCCATTTGCACCCTTCTTTATTACATACAATCCACAACCGACTTGGTTCAGATCTTTTAATGGCAAAACAAAAGCTGTTGGCAAATGATCCTCTATCCACAACTTCTTGCAATGTTTTCTTATCTTTAAATTCTTGATGCAAACTCAAACCTAAGCCGTCTTCCCATTCCTCTGCAAACTGACTACTCTCTACAGCGGGTGGACGTTCTACATAGACATCACAAATATCCGATCTCTCAACACTAATATCCAGACTTCCATCGACTGGCTCAATTTCATTCTCTCTAACTGGTGGAGAATATACTGTAATAGCAGTTGTTCCTCCCTCACCATCATTACAACCAACAGAGCTTTGAACTGCTATCGACACTTGTCTCGACATTCTTTCCTCTGGTTCTTCCGATCTAGTTATGACATCCACGAACAATGTTGCGGTACTACGATTATATTCATCAATGTAGGCTAGATAACCACACACATCCACATCATCACAGATACTCACTTCAACCTCATCTCTGACCGTAGGTCGGTAGAACCTCAACTGTAATCTAACCTTACTTTCATCTAAACCAAGCCTCTGATATAGACATTCTTCAATCATCGACAAAGTGATATCCTCTACCGCGTGCTTCATCAATATACAACTATTACGGTCGTTGCTTGTAAAACTAGTGTAGTTCTACCAGTTTTACTTGTATAACTAATATAGTTATACCAGTTTTACGCCACGTTTCACCCAATTGTTACCATATTCAATTTCAATCAAGTCTTCTACAAGCAAAATTCTACCAAATAACCAAAACAATATTATAATTTATGAAATTAAGATTCTTCACCAACCCAATGCAAAAATGCAACTAAAGAATGTACAGCTGATTCAGTTACGTATAACTGGTCATAACCGTATAACAGATTCTAGTTATACTAGTTTAACTATCGCAGAAACCAACTTTTATCAACTCAGATTCCATCGATCATTTAGGCAGTTCTAAATCTATAGTGCGCTATGTTTCAGCCTATACATTACAATTGTTACCAATGCCAAGTCTTATTAGAGCTAGATTATACCAAATAATCAACTAATTAAGCTGAAACATCAGCGCAATGCAGAAATGCAACTAAAGAATGTACAACTCATTCAGTTATGTATAACTGATTCTAGTTATACTAGTTGTACTATCGCGGAAACTGTTATCAACTCAAATTCGTTCGCTTGATTCTAGTTCTAAATCTACAATTGCTCTATGTTTCAGTCTAGCCCCAGTCTATCTTACCAATCTTAAGTCTTATTCGACCCAGAATCTACCAAATAACGAAAACAAAATTATCAATTTCAATTTGAAATCCACCTTCTTATGCCCAATGTGAAGAGGCAAATCAATAGTGAAGCTATGGAGATTAACAAACGACAGTAATGGCAGGAGAGGCGGCGGAGGCGGCGGTGGTGCACGTCGAAGCCGGCGGCGTTGCAAGTCGAGACCCCCGGCGGCGCCCGTGAAATTGAGAGGAGAGAGAAGGTAGAGATGAGGAGAGAGATAGAGATGAGAGAGAAGAGAGTTTTTTTTTTTTAATAATTAATTTGGGTAATTTTCATTAAGGGCATTTTGGGAATATCAAGTTTTATTAATAGGTTTGTATATAAGAGATTTGGTTTGTATATAAGAGATTAAAATTTTTTGATAATGGGGTTATGAGATCTTTGCCTTATTACCAGAACATTTTTTATTTTTCTATAAATATTTTTTTGGTTAGAAATTGTAAAATATTCACCTGAAATTTTATATTTGACCAACTCATTATTAGTATTTACAACTAGAAACTTCTCAAGTTAACCATTTGCAGATAACATGGTTGTGTTTAGGTTTGAGTCGGAACCCAAAAAAACAAACTGAATTGATCTAAAAATTTGGTTCGTTTTGGATTTTGATTTCTAGAAAAAAGTTCGTTTATTTTCAACTTTTAGGTAATTTTGATTTTTGATTTAGTTTAGTTATTTAAAATTAATCATTTGATTCCAACTTTTAGATAATTTTAGTTAATCAAGAACCAAAATTACCAAATAGGAATTGAAACGAGTTAGTACTAGAATCCTTTAATTACTTTTGGTTACAATCAATCATATCTTTTGGATATTTGATTACTTTTTAAAAAATTAACTATTCCGAACTGAACCAATATTATTTTCGGACTACATCGGTTCTATTTTTTCGGACGAGCCAATTACCACATTTTCAGAATCCCAAAACCAAATGCCCAGAGCTAATTATGTTGTATAAATAGGTAATTTATAGTTTAAGCAGGTAACTAACTCATATAGAACTTACACTTACAAACTTTTATTCCCAGTGGCTATTAGCCCAAACATATAAACCCAATATTCTTTTACAATTGAAATGCATCAAGCTGTCAACAAATATACACCCAATAACCCAAACTCAGAAGAAGAAGAAGAAGTAGATGAGGGCTCACAATTTTTGTAAACTGCCTATAAAGAGGGAGGAAGGAGAGTCGAGAGAAAGAGAGGTACAAATGGTTGAAGTCGCCAGATTCAAATTGTAAGAGGACTGAATATTCTATCCTCTAAAAGAATCAATACACCACTCATCTCTGAGGAGGATCGACTGTCCTGACATTTGCACCTGTCAAACCTTCAATCTTATCTTTGGTGATATCCACAAAGTGACCAATTACTTCGTGAAACTGCCTAAGACCCGATAAAGGTAGAATGATGGAGGACCTGTCAGAACCAGCCACCTATATGAAAATGTATCAAAAAAATTGCTTGTGTTAGAACCATGGAAAATAAAGCTTTTAAGAGTTTAGCAGAAAAAAGTAAAAGATTGTTCTTCCAAGGTTACCTCAGATATTCTCAAGAAATGTCCCCTGTTATTGTTCCCAAGATCAAAGAAGAACCTTTTCTGGTCGGCTCTGATTACCTTAGAAACGCTCGTCATTGCGGTATCATCATGGCCTGGCAAGTCAGTTGTTCGATCCACATTAAGTTCTGAAGAAGATGCATGTTGGCTACCATGACCAGGTATAAATCCAGCTCCAACATCATCTGAAAATCCAGCCAGATGTTCCTGTCCATCCGAAGGTTTCTGTTTCCAAAGGAATAATGAATAGAAGAGTATAAGACCATCGAAACAGAAAGCTTAGTTTACGGGAATTTAACCAAAACTATCTAAGGAGACGAAAATACCACCTGATTTGGCATCGTGAAAAGTCCTGATGCTTCATGGATCTCAGCTAAGATATTCCTAAAAGCTGCCCACCCTTCATCAGGGGAGTTTCCAGCTGGAACAATAATGGTGCTTCGATTTCTACTAACCGATGCTTCTGATACCTAACACCACACCCAAAACCCATCAGAAAACATTCCTAAAACTTCTGATACCTCAAACTAGTGACATAACCAAAATGAAAATAACGTTCCTAAACATCTAAATTCTACAACCTCTAAACTTCATTTCACAGATAACGAAGAGAAAAAGAATAAAACTTTGAAAACTTCGGATCATGAGGAAAACGAAGAAATCAATACCTTCAAAAAGCGTCCTCTTCTGTTCTCACCGATATCGAAGTAAAACACCTGAACACAGAAAAACAAATGATGAAAAAGTCAACGACCGGACGTACCAAAGGAGAGAGTGATACTAAAAAGTTCAAAATTGGAGGGTTAAGAAACCTTGGAATCAAGCTGCAATTCTTTGCTAAAAAGTTCGTGTTCCTCGGAATTGACGTAGTAATTGAAGAGATCGAGGAACCAGGAGATGCCGGTAGAAGGAACGATGATGGTTGACCTCGTCGCCGACGTCTTCTCCGATATCTTTAAGTACCTTCCGCGAGGATTCTCCTTGAGATCAAAATAGAAGAGCTTATGTTCAACCTGCAACGTCTTGCTCACCAATTCCACATCGCTACCTCCTCCTCCTCCTCCGGCTGCTACTCTTCCGCCTTCAGTTCCTCCTCCTCCTCCTCCACCTCCACCAGAATTCCCTTCCATCTGCAACCGTTAGATCGGAGTAGAAATTTCGCTGAAATCTCTTTCACTAAAGAGTTGAAATTGACGTCTGATCTGAGAGGTGAAGTAATGCGATTGAAAAATGAGGAATTTGTGAGGAGATGAGAAATAGGGTTTAATATCGGACCGGTCTTTAACCGGATTCATCTTTAGGTTCGAATTGTTCTCATTGGTCGGATTAAGCAACATATAATTTGAACCGAAGTCTCTGTTACTTTATAATATCATTTTACAGCAAACCATGTAAACAATAACTAATTTCTATGTAATAATGAAAACACAACTTTTACTCATATGTTATATTTATCTTTAACAGATCTATTAAAATTTAATTAATTATTTGTTTTTTGGTTAACATTAGACCATAAGACTGACTCAATAGTCAAGTTCTTATATAATATAATTATTTGTATAAATGCGCATATCTTTAATATATTTACTACTTTACACTAACCTAAAAACTATCTGCATTAATTGTTTGTTACAAAATTATATAATACTTTAAGAAATAATATTATCTAATACCTATTCATATATTAATTAAATTTAATATTATTTAAAGTCTACCTAAGACTTTAGAATTTAAACGAGAATTCCTTTAATTTTAAATTGTTGGTGTTCTACGAAATGTTAAAAATTAGTATCTAATAAAAATTCAAACTTAAATATATATATATATATATATATCTACATAAAACTTTAAAATTTAAAATAATACTTTAAAATTTAAACTTATATATATCTACATAAGATTTTAAAATTTAAATTTTCCAACAAGAAGTCAAATTTTGGATTTGTTAGACACTAACAAAAATTCACAAAATATAATACCATATTTTATAATGTATTTAGTCCTTTTCTAAACAGCATTCACCCTGGCCTACAATTAGGTTTAACTAGGTGAGTGCCCGCGCTACGCGGCGAGATCCTTTTTTTAATTTATGTAGTTTTGTTGCAATTTTTATTTTGTTTTGGGAGAACTATGAGAGGTTTATTACGGAAAGAGAAACAAATGTTTTAAATATTGATGAACAATATTTCGGCTGAATATTTTGTCAATAGTCGAGACTACTTTGATGAATATTGGCCATGTTGAAGTGGTTGAAATTGTTCTTCTCGGTTCCTTTCTGTACAATATAGAAACACTGAAATTACAGCATTGAAGTCTTACATACATCAATATGGGTATTTATTGTATATGAAATTACCTGTGGCATGATAGTGAAGATTGTTGAAAATCTCTTTGTATACGACATTTTTAATGGCTGATTTGTTTTCTTTTTGTGTGGTGGCACTCCAAATTCGTAGCCCTTCTTTTGATGTGACGCGAGATAAAGCAACATAGAGTTGGTCATGACTGAATACAGGCTTGGGTAGATAGATACCCACATTTTGTAAACTTTGGCCTTGACTTTTGTTTATTGTCATTGCATAACAAACTCTAATAGGGAATTGTCGTCTTCACATATTGTATGTACAATTTGTATTTGCCGTTGTCATGATGATCCTTGTTATAAGCACCTTTTTCTTGACATTGGTGCCGGTTAGTACCTCTGCTTCAAGTACCTTCTCACCTAAACGAGTAACAAGCAGTCTAGTCCCGTTGCATAAACCTTGCTTTTGGTTTATGTTTCTTAACAATATGATTGGGGCATATTGCTTCAAAGGTAGGTGATGATTTGGTAATCCTGAACACTTGAGTGCATTTAGGTACTCTGTACTGTATACAAGGTTAACTCCATCAAGGTCATCATCAGCGATACTGTCAGCACTAAGATACTCTTTCATGTCACCTCCAACTTTTGCTAAGAAGAAATCATTTAGCTTATCAACAGTTTCATTCCTTGGTCTTAGGATGGCACGACCTCGCATATATACACAGTTTTGGAAAGAGTTTTCGAGATTTGGGAATGTTGCTTCATGCATTTCTCTCATTGAGTTTTCTCCTTTTTCCAAGAGTAGTGTGTCTTCGATCTCTATGTAGTAATTTTCTAGAGAAGCTTCGTTCAGAGTATTGACACTTTTAGCCTCGCCATTCCCAACTTGTAAAATCCATGCAGCAAAGTTTTTTTCGTCTTGCTTCATTCTCATGTTTTTGGTAAGAGTGGCAACGTAACAAGTTTGCTAAATGTAAGATCTATTAAGTGTTGCGAGAATTGTATCTTGTCTGCTTCCTTGTGAGATGACTGGTAATATTTGTCTGAAATCTCCACCTAACAAAATTGTCTTTCCCCCAAATAGTTTTGCTTGTGCATCTGGGTCGGTAAAAGTCATGATATCTCTTAATGTGCAATCTAATGCTTCAAAAGTGTGACGATGTGTCATTGGTGCTTCATCCCATATGATTAGATCTACTGTCTCAACCAATTTTGCGAGCATTGTTCTTGGTTTGATATCACACATCGAGTCTTCATGGAAATCTATTGGTATTTTAAATCAAAAATGAGTAGTTCTTCCTCCTGGTAGAAGTGTTGCGGCTATACCTGAAGTTACAACAGGGATGACTATACGTATAGGGTTTTCCAGTACCACCTGGGCCATTAACGAAAATAAGTCTTCCTTTGCAGTTGATGATTGAATCCATGACTGCTTCGTAAACGGCAAGTTTCTCTTCATTTAGGTTGGACAAAAATTGAATGTGGTTAGCTCTATCTTCATCTTTATTGTAACTTAACTCATCTCGTACCATTGAGTACAATTGAATGTTGATGATCTGTAATCTTGTAGTGTGAATAGCTGGGGACAACCTCAAAGTTGTTAAGTATATAAATGTTGCCTTCTTCGAGCTGGTTTTTGAATTTCTCCATGCGACGGTGGTAGATGGACCCTTGCATTACGGTTTCCTGAATATGTATGGATAAACGAAAAGGATGTGTAAAGTACTGAACATCAGTGGGAATGACTTTTGTACATTAAGTACATTAGTTGAAACATAGAAAACTATATTAGCACATTTTAGGTTAAAAGAAAACGCTAAGCAGGTAAGTCACATAATTATTTTGATTTTTGTTGTAGGTAAGAACTATTGGTAGAGTTTTATTTTAGTGGAGATCTTGGTTACATCCTTTTTATCAAAAGTAAACCCATAATAGATGACTTTCATACCTTTTCATCCAATAGTAAGAAATCAAGGCTGATGAGAGCTCCATTATGTTTGGGGTTTTGTGCCTCCCACATACGTAAAATGCAGACCATGACATGCTGCATTGTTTTCCCCACAACAAGTTCAGTGAGAGGTATGTTTTTTGGAATGAGAGCAGATGAATTTAGTGTTTGAGAACCATATGATAGTAATTTAGGATGAATTACTGGAGATAGAACAAGTTGTTGTCATGTACGATTATATAGATATGAGTTGGGAGAGTTGAGTAGTCACTGGATGTTTTAATTGTGTGTTCATAGTAATTAAGATACATGTTAATTATTTTCTTGTAGCTGTAAGTGTAGGAACAGAAACAATTAAACGTATACTTTCTTATTTGTAAAAAGATGAATGGATTAACAGAATTCAATACATTTCAACCTTAACATTGAAACTTTTGGGATTCCAAATGAAATTTATTGTGTTTTTACCTTAAATTTAATTATAAGAATGACTCCATAGTAATAAGAGAGAAACGTATATAGTGATTTAAATTAATAGTGGAAGTGAGTTAATGTCTTGTAATGTAGAATAATTGAATTATTGTATTGTTAATGTCTCATGAAGAGTATTGGTTACTTGAAGGTTAAGTAGTGTTGATAACTCATCATTTTTAAGTTTCAACATCACGTATCTTTTTAAGTAAAGTAACCAATAAAATTATTTTATAAATCCAAGTCATCTAATACTTAAGACTATGTTCAATGATTTTTGTATCACCCAAATTCAGAACAAGGCGATACAATAGACCATCATTGAAGGAAAAAAAAAAAAGATAATTAGACTGTGACTAAACATGTGTTATAAAGTACTCCAGCCTTCTGAAACAAAGGTAAAACTGAACTGAAACCTCTACTTATATGAACTTATTTGTAACAGGACATAAAAACGTGACATTTGTTTCAACACAAATCATAATTATTGTTGATAATAGAAGAGATAATACAAAATGACCCGATTTAGTTACAAACATTAGTAAAACTTTGTGATTGAAAAACAAGAACGTATTAAACATCACAGTAGAAGACTTCAGATATGCTTTGTAATATAACAGTACATGACAACCTCTGCATATAAATAAGACAGAACGACCATACATAGCAATGGTTTCAAAAGAGACATATGAGTAAAAACGTATCAGCTGACATGTGTTGGAAATTCCTGTAGGTTATGGACAGAGTTGTGGTTGTGATTCCTGGTGCGTCGGGCTGCTCACGTTCACAGGCGTGGGAGTTTCTGGTTTCAAAGAATGTGATGGCACAATGCATTTTTATTGAGAAAGCCATGTCTGTCGAGGAACTAAAGCAGTATCTGGAGAAAGATTTTAAAGCAGACATGGAAGGAAGTGTTACAAAGGTGAATAACGACTGCAACAGATTCGTGAAGAGTAATGGTTACTTGAAGGTTAAGTAGTAGAGAGGGAAGTTAGTTTTTGATGAGTTGGATTAATCAAGCAATTTAATTGGTGTTTTTTAAATGATGTGTCATGCTGATGTGTCAGCACCAGAAGAGACAACCCTGCTTTTATATATATAACTAGGTGAGTGTCCGCGCTATGCGGCGGGATCCTTTTTTAATTTATGACATTTTGTTGCAAATTTTATAAATTTTGGGAGAACTATGAGAGGTTTATTACGGAAAGAGAAACAAATGTTTTAAATATTGATGAACAATATTTCAGCTGAATATTTTGTCAATAGTCGAGACTACTTTAATAAATATTGGCCATGTTCAAGTGGTTGAACTTGTTCTTCTTGGTTCCTTTTGGTAGAATATAGAACCACTGAAATTACAACATTGAAGTCTTACATACATTAATATGAGTATTTATTGTATATGATTTACCTGTGGCATGATAATGAAGATTGTTGAAAATCTCTTTGTATACGACATTTTTAATGGCTGATTTGTTTTCTTTTTGTGTGGTGGCACTCCAAATTTTTAGTCCTTCTTTTGATGTGACTCGAGATAAAGCAACATAGAGTTGGCCATGACTAAATACAGGATTGGGTAGATAGATACCCACATTTTGTAAACTTTGGCCTTGACTTTTGTTTATTGTCATTGCATAACAAACTCTAACAGGAAATTGTCGACTTCGCATTTTATATGGACATTTGTATTTGCCATTTTCATGATGATCCTTGGTATAAGTACTTTTTTCTTGACATTGTGCCGATTAGTACCTCTGCTTCAAGTATCTTTTCACCTAAATGAGTAACAAGCAGTCTACTCCCGTTGCATAAACCTTGCTTTTGGTTTATGTTTGTTAACAATATGATTGGGGCATAATGCTTCAAAGGTAGGTGATTTGGTTATCCCGAACATTTGAGTGCATTTAGGTACTTTGTAGTATATACAAGGTTAACTTCATCAAGGTCATCATCATCGGCGATACTGTCAGCACTAAGATACTCTTTCGATTTACCTCCAGTTTTTGCTAAGAAGAAATCATTTAACTTATCAACAGTTTCATTCCTTGGTGTTAGGATGGCACGACCTCGCAGATATGCACAGTTTTGGAAAGAGTTTTCGAGATTTGGGAATGTTGCTTCATGCATTTCTCTCATTGAGTTTTCTCCTTTTTCCAAGAGTAATGTGTCTTCGATCTCTATGTAGTAATTTTCTAGAGACGCTTCATTCAGAGTATTGACATGTTTAGCCTCGCCATTCCCGTCTTGTAAAATCCATGCAGCAAAGTGTTTTTCGTCTTGCTTCACTCTCGTGTTTTTGGTAAGGGTGGCAACATAACAACTTAGCCAAATGTAAGATCTATTAAGTGTTGCGAGAACTGTATCTTGTCTGCTTCCTTGTGAGATGACTGGTAATATTTGTCTGAAATTTCCACCTAACAAAATTGTCTTTCCCCCAAATAGATTCGCTTTTGCATCTGGTTCGGTAAAACTCATGATATCTCTTAATGTACGATCTAATGCTTCAAAAGTGTGATGATATGCCATTGGTGCTTCATCCCATATGCTTAGATCTGTTGTCTCAACCAATTCTGCGAGCATTGTTCTTGGTTTATATCACACATCGAGTCTTCATGAAGATCGATTGGTATTTTAAACCGAGAATGAGCAGTTTTTCCTCTTGGTATAAGTGTTGCGGCTATACATGAAGTTGCAACAGGGATGACTATACGTTTTCCGGATCGAAGTTTGGAAATTATTGTCCTATAAATATAGGGTTTTCCAGTACCACATGGCCGTTAACGAAAAATTGTTTTTCTTTGCAGTTGATGATTGAATCCATGACTGCTTCGTATATGGCAAGCTGCACTTCATTTAGGTTGGACAACAATTGAATGTGGATAGCTCTTTCTTCATCTTTGTTGTAACTTAACTCCTCCCTTACCATTGAGTTCCTTAAGTTGTTGAGGATGTTTTTCTCTGGCAGTGGCATGTTTGGGAATCTGTAAGCGACTTATCATTTTCATAAAAAACTTTTGTATTTGCATCAAAGTATATTTTTCAATTTCTTCATCTGTTAAGCATAAGTCGGTCATGCCGAACCTTATACTTTGTAAGTATAATATATCTTCAGCCAAAACTTTCCAAGTATGAGTCCACAATTTCAAGGGGTCACTAACTTCGCAAGATAGTAACATAACCACAAACAACTCGCGTAATTGGCTAGCAGTAGCCCATTGCGATGCTTCAACCATTGCCTCATGCCATTCTTTATCTCCCTCTAAGAGGCCCATAGTAAAACAACTTTCCTTGAAACTGTTATATAGAGCTCCACCAAATGTTTTGATATCATCATAGCTTGTACAATCTTTTTTGTGAGTACCATCATTCATAGGTAGTATCGTTCTCCAGCTGTTGGGTGAATGTTAACTATCCTGCCAATGCTCTGTCCTTGTTTTCGTTTGGACCATGTCTTCGTACTATTAGTCCAGACATAATGAAGAAGAAATTGTAGATATCTAAATTGACGTGTTGCTGGGTCCTCCTTATTGGTTTTCATCCACTGGGTAAACATTGTGTTTGATGCTGCCGCTCTGCTCACAACATTCTCAGGATCTTCATTATCATTGAATATTAAATTTTGCTCACCCTGAAGATGTACAGTAAGCTTTTGGACTATTGGGGTTTGATGATGTATAGTAAACTTTTGGACTACATAAACTGATGAACTTATTAATATCTTAGTTATCAATTTGATATATTGATATTTTTGAAAACCCCCTTTCAGGAGAAAATTTCCAGAGAGAATGATGAAGCAGGTGCAGTTTTTTAAAGTTTGGAAATAAGGCAAAATTATTGACCTATGGTTTAGCATGTATTATGGCCTCATGGACCAACGATTAGGCGGAAACGAAATTGTACATTAGGTGAGAATTATTTATTTGCTAAGCATATTGATCGAAGAAGTAGTGGAGGAGAGGTTAATTTTTGTTTCACATAATCGTATGGATTTGAGTAGGTTAATTTTTTGATGATGATGTCGCTTTAACTTATATGACGTGTGTTTAATCTAATAATGCTATTGATTAATTATGAGAAATTAAATTGCTGATGTGTCATCACCAGAAGAGACAACTGTGCTTTTATATATATATAATTATGATACAATTTTATAGTTAACAAAAACATACACAAAACATACTACTAAATTTGATATAACAAAAAATGTTTCCAACTGCATTACAATTCTTAAACCAATAAATCAAAAATCGGGAATCAAAATGAAAACCATTCGACTCTAAAAATCAGCTGTTGTATCACACTTTTACATAGATTTATGATTTAATTGATATTTTAACTCAAAAAAACAAAAATTGTTCTTTTTAGGGTTCAAAAATTCATGGAACTGTGAGGAAAAAACTACTAAGGAAATTAAGTCATCTTTTGCAAGAAGAAAATAGTAAGATAATTAGTAATTTCCAAAAATCTAAATCAACTTTTTTAAAAACAAGTTCTCATAAGTATAAAATCTTAATTATCTAAACTAGTGGAAATTGATCTTTTGCCAAATAATTTATTTGGTCTCAAATTCGTAAATTACAATAAATTACTTGTTGGAAATTTTGATGAGTTTTCCAAATTTATTACTTTAATTTTTATTTATTTAATTTTCTAACGGTTGCAAATGGCTATTAGCCTAGTGGTAGGCGGTAAGTCCATATAGGGCAGCTCATTTGCACAACCAGAGATCAAATCCCTTCGCCTACATTATGTAGGAATTTGGCTATTGGGCCGGCTAGTTGTGGCCCAATATAATTTTCCGTTGACAAAAAAAAAAAAAGTTTCTAACGGTTAAACTTTCTTATTTCGCCTTTTTCCCTTTCGGTTATTCCTCGAATTCTCAATTATAGGGTTGATACTCTCGTTAGATTTGTCAGAGAGGCAACATATAATTGATTGTTTATGTAATTCTCTTCCGGATCTTTTTCCAATATATATAATATTGTTGTTGCAAAAAAAAATTTTATTTTTAAAAAAGTTATATTTTAATATTTAAAAAGTTATTTTGGTTTATTCATTTAATATTTAGGAATTTTAGAATTATATAAATAAAAGACATCTGAATTTAGCTTATTTATATACTATAAAATTGCAAATGGCTCTTAGCATAGTGGCCGGCAGTAAGTCCACTTAAGTCAGCTCATTTGCACAATCAGGAATCGAGTCCCCCTGCCTACATTATGTAGGAATTTGGCTATTGAGCCTACTAGTTGTGGTCCAATTAATCTGTCGTCGACAAAAAAAAAATACTATAAAATTTAGCTATAGATAATTTAATTCCTTTTAAATTGATCACATTACTATAATGTAGCTAATTTAACTTGACTATATTGTATAAACTTTTAAATAATATTATACAATATGAACACAGCTGAAAGTTTTAAAGAAATATATGCCTAGAAATTTATATAAGCATCAGTCCAAAAACTTAAATGAATATATGTTAAAAAATTTATACATATGCGAGTTTATAACCTTAAATGAATATATGTCTAGAAACATAAAATAAATGAACACAAATCTAAAATTGTAAATGAACACATATCTAAATAATTTGTGAATACAGGTATGAAAACATAAGTGATACAAATAAAAAAAAAATTATAAACAAAGATTGTAATTAAATAAACAGATATAAAAAAAAAATTTTTTAAGATGTTACCATGTCTTGAAATGATGAAAATAAACAACCTCCAAGTGTCCATGCTAATTAATTTGATTATATTATACAATTTTGAAACAACATCTTGAAAACAATACTATACAATATAAACATGATTTTTTTTGTCAATATATAAACATTGTTTAAAAATCTAAATAGACACATGTCTAAAAATCTATACAAGCACGAATCTAAAAGTAAATGAAAACATGTTGAAAAACCTATATATATATGTATATGTATATCCAGGTCATTCAATGAATAAATTTTTTTTTGTCAATGAATAAATGTTTAAGAAACAAAAATTAAGTTAACACGAATCTAAAATTTTAAATGAATACATATCTAAATTTTTTGTAAACACATGTATGAAAACATAAATAACACAAATCAATAAAAAAATTATATACAAAATTTGAAATGCATTAAAAAAATATATTTTGTATATAATACATATCATTATTATAAACGGTTTCCAATATATTATATATATAATAAATGAGTTTTCATATACAAATCAAATTATGAAATAAACAAAATTAAAGTAAACAATATTACATATATATATTATAAATAATATAAGTAATTACAACATATATTTAGTTTTTATATAAAAATATTTCGTGTGCTGATTATCTAGTCATTATATAATAGAGATTTTGATACGTAATTAACAGAAAAAGTGAGAGTCTCGAGTTGACGCCACACAAAAATTCAGATTACTTTTAATAAAAAATCAATTTTAAAATTTTTATCTAAAGACAAAACTGATCCGATTCAGAGGTGTTGTCTGATTGAAGATGTGTGATAAAGAGTTGATGCCACGTGTCCATAAGCGAGATTACTTACTAACCAATGTGTTAATCAATTTTTGTTACATTCTATTCTGGATAAAATCTTGATTAGCTTCGACCTCCTAGAACCAACATGGCGACTCTCGGCCATATAGCTCGAGAATCATCCGACATCACACGTCTCGCTCAGTTTTACAAACAGGTAATTTCTAGACTTTATGTTTTCCCTCCTTCGGGTTTATCGAATTCTTTGCTCTGGGTTTGTGTTGTTACCAATTCGACAAACAAAAAACGAAACCCTTGATTCAACTTGATGTATCGATTATCCATCTGCACTAGAATCCGTGGATTGCAAAATCGGATTTGTTCGTTAGAGATTTGTGGTGATACGATGGCTGTGTTTCTTCGTCTGTTCACTTGTCACATCCTTACTTTCTATTGAGAGTGTCCACATATGGTCATTTGGAGAAGAATGAGAATTTGAATTCACTGTTCAATAAGTTAAAATCACTTTTTGATATATATTATGCTTTTTCAGCTATTTGGGTTCGAGGAGATCGAAAGTCCTGATTTTGGAGACCTGAAGGTGATATGGCTAAACTTACCAGGTTCTTTTGCAATGCACATTATCCAGAAAAACCCTTCAACAAACCTTCCAGAAAGTCCTTACAGTGCTACTTCCGCGGTTCGGGATCCTAGCCATCTCCCCATGGGTCATCATATCTGCTTCTCCGTCTCCAATTTCGACTCTTTCCTACGTTCTCTAGAGGTATTTGTTTCTTTGAAATGATCTTTGATTTATACAGAATCAGAAGAGTTTATGGTTGGTATTGAACTCTTAACTGCTGCAAACAGTTATGCTTCCTCAGAAGCTCAAAGCTTACTCTGTTATCGACCATCTATTGCTATGCATATGTTTCAATGATAATTACCGCAATTTCCCTGAGTATCTCATTGATCTTCTGTGGTCGTTGAATGGTGTTAGGAGAAAGGAATAGAAACTTTCCAGAAGTCTCTTCCTGATGGCAAAGTCAAGCAAGTTTTCTTCTTTGATCCAGATGGTAAGTAATCTCTTTTTGCGCATAATCTGGTGCCTAATATCTTAAGTTGGATAGTTTGTTATTCACAACAAGCATCCCAACAAGTTTCAGATTATAATCTTTGTATGATGTACATTCTCAAGGCTACTTGATACGGTCTTCTGCGTTCTTTCATGTTTTAACTTACAGATCTGTTATCAAATTTTCAGGAAACGGACTAGAGGTAGCAAGCCGAGCAGAGTCTTGAACCTGGAGTTTGGGGTATCAATACTTACAGAATGAAATGAAAATATAAATAAGCAGCTTGTTGGAACACAAATAGTTAAGGTTGCATATGTAAAGAACATGTAGGTGTTACTGTTTCATCGCTGGATAGTTTTGGAACAATGTTTTAGGTTTGATGTTTAGTTCTGACAAGTGACCACTTACCTCCAAAGTTCGTGCCTTGTGCTTTAAATGTTGGATGTAATATCGCATTAATGAGCTTTTCTTGTCTACTAGTTCCAATGTCCCTATAACAACACCGAAGAGATTGAGATATTTGACAGAGAAAGAGAGAGAACAACCAGACATTCAACACTACAAGATTTTTGTAATGAATCCAACGGCCAAAGAGAGCCTAACTAAACCGAATTGGTCATTTGAAACATCCATAAAAGTATAGAGAACCGATTATTCGAAGATAATAAAAGAAGCAAAAAATAGAGAAAATGTGTCTCAAAATTCCCAGTCTAAACAAAATAAGACATCAATTTGTGGGGCTAAGTTGTTGTCCATACAGCAACATGACATGGGGCATAATGGTTATAAGACATTACAAACATTCTACAACTTACCATAATATTACAATTCTGTGAGATAGATTGAAGAAACATCAAAAATCTTATGATCCACCACTCGCCGTTATTGTATGGTTCTTATTCATTGATGTAAACTTGAACGAATCATGAGTAGCTTAGGTAACAACAAATATGATAGCTATATCTTCTGCTTGTGGCCCACGTAAATTTATCCATTAAAACGATGAGTCCGAATCTTTTTTCTGGTGCCGGATAATCGAAACAAGGTGGGTACTACCGGTCCAAAAGTAGCCTTGGCATGATTATGTAGCTAGCTAGCCTCTGCATTTAGGATTAGGTTTAGGATCATACTCGTGACCGGACCGGTCTACTCTTTTTCTAAAAGAACCAAACGGTACGAGTCTTAAGATATTATAAACCAACCCAATATGTTAAGAAATTAGCAAGGGATGGGTCCCGTGAGTTATATCGCGAGTAGGTTCGATTATTTCAATACCCGAAACTAACTCACAATTTTTTCGGACACTCCTAAACCTAGTTAACAACCCATTTGAATATACAAAGAGAATGTTTATCTGAGAGCTGAACTTCCCCAAAAAAAAGACCGTGGGAACTCCTCGGTTATTAGAAGAAAAAAAAAATTAGCGATATACTATAAAATCTCAATGAGCTGGTTGGTCGGACCAGTGAAAACATGACATGACCTTGTAGGATGGTACCGAATGGACCTAAATGAGGACCACACTAGGTAACTATACGTACTTGAACTAACATGTTTTAGCTTTACGTCATGATGAGTGGACCAGTGTTAGGAGGTGAGTGAATTGCCCTTCTCGTGAGCTCTTTTCTGTAATTTGCAAGGACAATCATTCTTTCATGTTACGCATTGCAATTTTTGTAACTCTGACTATATCATATGGTTTATATGAATAAACCAAAACTTAAATGTAATATTCACCAATAAAGAAATATCTCCACATGTATGTGAGTCAATAAAAATATATATCATGTTGTATATACCTCCCATGTTGAATGCAGCTTTTTATGTCAGTCTTCAGAAATAAAGTATAAGTAAATACAAAATTAGAAACAATATGACCAGGTAAAGTAACAAGTAAATTATGCTCTTCACATTTCACTCGAAAGTACAACAATTTAGCATTTGTATACTTTCTGTTCTTTGTAAAAAATTTCAAGCCTTTATTAACCAAACTCTTTTCAGTTTCGTAGATAAATGTCTTAACTATTGACTTAATTATTTGAAGTTCAATTTCATCATATTACATGTGAAAGATCATTTGAGTTTTTTTTAATCTTTTTTGCTGGAATCTGAAATTTTATTAAATCAACAAAAAGGAATTATATGTACAATAGGATCAAAAGGCAGAGATTACAAACACCACCCAAAAAATAAAGAGTTAAGACTATCTACATATATACACCGCCCAAAAAATACAATAGGATCATTTGAGTTTGAATGATTAGTCACACTTTATTGATCTACTTACTAAAAAAAAAACATTTTCAGCAATACATATGTATATTATGGGAGGTGGTAACTCAATTACTACCAATTACTACCAATTACTACCGAATACTAAAAAAAAAAAATATTTTTAGAATATTAAAAAAATAGAAAAAGATGAGAGATAGTATTATGGGGTTATATATGAGAAAAAATGAGTTAAAATATATATATTACTAATAAAATAATAAAATAAGTTAAAAAATTCATTAAAGAGTTTCTTAAATAAGAAACTTTCATAGGATTTTTTAATAGTTTCTTAAATTTTTAATAATAAAATAAGCTAAGAAACTCTTAAGAAATTCTTGATAATGATGGTTTTAGTGTAGAACTTTAAGAGCATCTCCATCAATAAGAAACTCAAAATGAGTTTCTTAACATTTTTTTATTATTATTTTAATAAAAATTTAAATTTAACATTTTTAATTAAATTTGAATCAATTAAAATGCTACAAGTGTTAAGAACTCCATTTTGAAGTTTCTTAAACTTCTTAAATAAGAAACTCAATCTACTCTCTTTCCTACTTTTTTATTTTTTAATATTATAAAATTTTAAGAACTCCTAAAATCCTCCCTTTGGAAGTGGCCTAAGAACCTCAAAAAATTGTTTTAAGAACCCTTCTTACACATGTTATCTTCTGATTGGTACGAATTTAATTAAAAATATTAAAACTTAATAGTGTAAATATTTATTAAAATATTATTATTAAAATATTAAGAAATCCATTACACATGTCATTCTTTTATTTGATAATTTATTTTTCTAAATTTAAATTTAAATAATATTTAAATTTTTATAAAAAAATATTATTAATTTATTGTTAAGAAACCTTTCACCACTCTTCGGAGGTGGTAACTCAATTACTACTATTACTTAATGAAATTTCAAAATTACATAATTACCCTTATTATAAACAAAAGTAACGAGATATATAATGTGTATATATATGCAACCAAATTAGCCGACAAATCCATTTGCTCAAAACATTAAACTCTCTATCTCTCTCTCCAAGAAAATGCCAAAAGTCTTGTGGAAAAGCCTCCATCTTTGCTTCCCTTCAAATCTCACAAAATGCTATACTTCGCCGTGTCTTCCTCCCTCCGCCGCCGATTCCGACCAACCTAGCCGTCCATCCATTGTCCTCATCAACAATTTCAACCTCCTCTACCATGACGATCACCATCACCACCACCGTGTCGTTGACTTACCTTCCTCCTCCACCACCACCACAACCACCACAACCTCCACATCATCATATGAATCTGACATCTCTCCTGATGTATCCGCCGCCTTCGCTTCCCGTCGCTTTTTCCTCTCTTCCCCTGGCCGGTCCAATGCAATAACCGATTCACCAGAAACCCGGTCAAGAGAATTCTCTGATAATTACGATATCTCATCCACAAAGAAGACAAAGAATTACGAAACTACCACAAGGCTTTTAAACGGAGGAACCGCCGTGAAGCACCACGTGTTCTCACCGGATCCAATAACTGACTTCCGACGATCAATGCAAGAGATGATTGAAGCAGCCATTGACGCCGGAGAACTTAGCCGTCCAGAAGATGAGTACGGCTACAATTTCTTGAACGAGTTGTTACTCACTTATATCTCATTGAATCCAACCAACACACATAAATTCATTATCAGAGCTTTTTCCGACATTTTGGTCTCACTTTTGTCTGAAGAACGCCGAATGTGTTGAAGTTCTGTAATGATGCGCCACATGTACGTGACTGTTAATTAGTTTAAGTGAAACCTAACTTGAGTAGTTAAGCAACTCATAATAAGAACTCCTGACTATTTTTATCTGTTTTTATATATTTCTACTTTTGTTGTTTTTCCAATAAATAATTGAAAAGGATACAATCATTTGAGAAAACTGTTAAAGATTATATATATTGCTTGGCATGTAATAAAACTTAGATATATTGTTGCCAAAATAAGAGTAAAAATTGAACTTGGTTTGATCAATGAATTAAACGTATCCCCAAGGTAACTCTCTAATTGCTTATATTATATCAAGGCATGGATCTTGTTTTAAAATATTACTATGAACATAATGTATCTACTTGAATTAAATAGTGAAACATATAATATATTTTTGCGACTTTCCATTAGATTTAACACATAACACAATGTGAGACAAAACAAAATTATTGAGAATCCTAAGGGACTGATGTTGGAAGGTCCACCCCGACCAAAAAAACTATCAAACTTATAGTTAATATATAATATAATATAAAGGTCCAATTAAAAAATGAAAAAGTATTAAAAAAGATAGTTGGTTCAGGTAAAATATTAAGACTATGTGCTATTTGTTTAATTCACTACAATGCGAGTATTCTGTAAAAAACAAACAAACAATTATATATTTATAGTAAGAGATAATGAACTTAAAAGAGTTGTTATAAGTAAATTATAGTTTTGTGAGTTGGTAAATGGTGCCTGGTTTTGTGCCGGGTGTTCTCTGCCCAACCACTTGGTTTATAATGATAGGTCAATATATACATTTTGTTTCATCAATTAGGGTTTATGTCACTATGTGTATCAATGTGTGTGTAAGAGAGAGTGTGGGTCAAAACGTACAGTACCTAGCGTTGCATATGTCCCAATTTGAGGTTTTTTAAATCGGTCATTTATGTGTCAACTACTTCATTGTTTTATACGAATTACAAGGAATCCGATAAGAAATAATTTTCTTAAAAGATCTAAAGACTTCAGATTTTCTGTGCAGTGGTCTTTTTTAGTCAACATTTTATTAACAATCTCGTAAATCAAACAACACTTGTGATTATAACCCTTAACGAGATACATAAGACTTTGGTATTAACTCGAAAATAAACATAGAAATAGAAGTCTACTTCAATTCTAAACACATGCAACAGAACTTTAGAGTTGAAACAAGCAAGTTACTGTAGTCATTACAAAGCATGTGAAATT
>JAKUCM010002665.1:0-39728 GCA_023374145.1 Lepidium sativum | reverse complement strand
GAGAGAGAGAGAGATTGTATCCTTACAAGATCTCAATCTCGATATGAATACTCAATTTTCTCATGCATAGCATGAAGCCATGAAAAGATAAAAATATATAACCTATATTTATATATCATATTAAATATTATGAAAAGATAAAAGTGAGTTTTGATCAGTTTTTTTTAATCAAAATTTATATTTCAATCAAAAATATGTTGAGAAAATATTTTTTTATCATCGTATCGTCAAAATTCAAAATTTTTAATAATAAATATCTGTATTTAAAAGGATCGAGATTTCAATCATCACGATAGTAAAGCTATCATATTATTAAAAAAGTACAAATACGGCTAATTGAGAAGCAATATTACAAATATTAAGTGGAAATTAAATCCGAACTTTTGCGAATTTGTTTCTTGAATTTTAAGTTATTACCTATTTATTCGATTAAAATAAATAATTTCAATTATTTGTTTTAACGGTTGATTTTCAAACGTCTGATTATACCAAACAGAATTATGATTCGTATCAGGAGGAGTTCCAAAGGCTCATATCTCGGTTCTTGACTTGCTCACTATCGGTTATCTCAAGACGCATGAATCCAAAACCGATACATTGGCCAAGTTAGATAGAGTGATGAGTTTTGTAATTCAGTAGTGGCTAATTCTATTTATCGTTGACAAAAAAATTATGATTAAATTAATAGTAAAATAAGCACCTGCAAACGAAATTTAATACCAACTGCGACTATTCTTTGAAAGTTTTCACGTATCTTTTTGTCCTATTGTTTAATATTGCCATGTGTGCACTTGACTGACATTGTTCTCTATAAATTTGTTTTTGTGCACTTTTATGTAATAATAACTACAAAATGGAAAAATAAATCACAATTGTACGTTTGGTGTATATTACATGAATATTGGAATAATCTCATTACATTCTTGGGGTAATCGTGGTTTCACTTTTGATTCGTGTAAATCATGCTAATTTTGCGAATCCACTGACATTCGATACCACCAATAAAGAAAAAATAATAGACTATAGCCTCTCTACTTGTAGCTAATAGTAATTTTGTGCAAATTATTTTGAGAGATCATGAGTTTCAAATTCTCTCAGAAAATAACATATAATAAATATATTTTTATAGTTTTATCTCATGGTATAAACTTATATTCCATCTATGGTCGAAACTACGTATATTTTCTTTAGATTAACCGACTTTAAACTTTTTTAAATAATACCAAAAATGGGATTTCATATGTCAGAGATCTTTGATCATTTCAAACTAAATATTAACATAATATAGAAGTATACAATTACTCTAGATAAAAAAGCCTAGACTACAACTACCGATTTTATGTTAGATAAGAAATATATATATATATATATATATATAGCATAAACTCGAATAGATTTTAAATCAGATTAACTTCTACCTAAAAATTCGAATCGGTAATTTTAACCGTAGATCGATTTTTTTTTGTCAACTAGTCTACTACCTTTTTAAATCTCACTTCTACTCTTACATGTAGGGGGTTCGATCTCTGATACTTTAAGGTTTTTGTAAAGTGACTACACCATTGAGCCACCTGTCCTAGGCATCCGTAGATCGATTAGAATCAATTTTTATAATATAGTTTGACAAAATATATATGCCATGCACAAAATAAATGAGGAGAATATATAATATAAAATGAATATAAAAGGCAAAAGAAAACATTATGGGCATAATTTTAATCTTTAAGATGTACAATAAAGGACGAACAAGTTTTATCTTTTTTGCTTTATATGAAAATAGTCTCTAATAATATCTTCAGCTATAAGCTTTGTCTGATTGAAACTTAAAAAGCTTTATTCCTTTTTTCTATTTATAAATAAATAAAACATTTTGATTCTAATATTGTTACGCTTTAGAGAATCACAAAGACACACGGCTTATTTTCCTCCAAGGGGTTTATTTATTCTTATACTTTCATAATATTATATCCGTTTCATATTTTTATTCTTGAGTTGTAATTTGAAATCGAAAATACATGTAGTGATAGTTATGAACTTTTTTGTCTTGTTCCCAAGATAATTAAAAACTCTAACATGGTGTTACAAAGTTAACATAACCACCATCATGACCAAAAATTCATGTCTACTATTAAAATATTAAAATTTTAATGTATGTAGCGATAGACAAAACACTTTAAAATCCGTATATGAATTATATTACGTATAATTATCGATTTTGTAAGATTAACTTGTATTTTCTGAAAATAGAGAATATAATTCTAAAACTGATATTTGTTAGCCTGCAATATTAAAAAAGTTTCTCGTGATAATTCCTATATAAATACTTTGCCACCTTTATAGTTCCACATTTAGTATGAAAAAGTGTTATTTGTTAACAAAAAATTTCTTAACATTTTTGAAGCTACTTTCTTCTTGAACTTTGTAGATTTGGCATCACCATATATTTATATAGTTTCATTACAATAATTTCTTAAACAACTACTGACATTCTAGTTTTAGATACAATAATCTCAAATATTTGAGACGAATCACGTTCACGAATGTTGTACTGCCTCTTGATATGGAATGAAGATGTGATTGATTGTGAGAGGGTTTGCAAGATTCCAAAGAAGAAGGTACAAAGCATATTATAGCTCAGAGGAAGCCAACTTTCGAGACTTGGGAGGTGTAATAATCAAGAAAGATAGGTAATGTTCACTAACTAGCTATATGCTTGTTTGTTTTCACTTTTAATGGACTCCATTTAAACGGCCTTTACTCACCAAAAATGATCATCTTCTATATGAACCTCAAGCCATTTGGTTGTTTGTGGTCAGATGAGGTAATTTACATGGTCGTGACAAGAGCAAACCTCATAACTAGGTTTTGTCTTTTACTCTTCTTATAGATGTACTCTTACATCTGTTATTGGTCTTTTGACTGTGGACTATAAGCGATTTTCTATACAATGTTTTAACCCACTGTAACACTGAGTTTGATTGGTTAAAAAGTTTGTTTGCTAATAATACTTTGCTACTAATCAGTATTTTTTTGAAACAACTGTTTGTAAACAACCATTTTATAGGGTTGTTTGAACTTTTTGGTTGTTTAGAAGACGACTGTCGTTTGTAAATATAAATGATCATTTATTTTTACATTTTACATATATTTATGGTTTAATAATTAAATAATATATGATTCATATTATAGTTCAAGAAAAAATAAATCACATTTATATTTAGAAAATAGTCATTTGTAGAATACAAATAATGTTTACATAATAATTATAGTTGTAATATATATATATATATATATATATTCATTTTTAATATCAAAAATGCTAAAAGTATATGTTATTGCATTGTCTTTAGAATAATTATTTAAATCATATTTTACATATTAATTTTTATTTCATTACACTATTCAATTACTGTAGTGTTACCAACCAACATTAACCTTTAACCGATATTTGTTTTTTTTGTTTTTTTCATTTTTTTTTGTCAACTAACCTACTGGCTTTTAAATCCCCTCCTATTACTGCAGGTAGGGGGTTCGATCCCTGGTGTCTTGAAGATTTGTAAAGTGACTACACCACTGGGTCACCTATCCTCAACAACCGATATTTGTTTAAAAGCCTCTTTTCTCAATCACTATTTTTAAATGATCAATTTTCAAACAATTTTCATTTCAGATATTTTTTTTCCCAAAATTTTGTTTTAAATGGTCATTAATCGGACCTACTATGTTTTAACCAGTTTTCTATCCTTGTAGTTTGCTTAATAGTCCTTGTAGTTTATTTTATCCTAAAATGATAGAGGAAAACTAAACGAAGAAAATTCGAATAGAAAAACAACGCTTTTTTGATTGTTCTAAGAATTCAAAAACACAAAGTTGCATGAAATTAATCGATGATTGAAAAATTGAGGTTATAAATGCCTTATGTAAGAAGTAGTTTGAGAAAGTAAAGGAAAACCTAAAATAAAAATGAAAATATAGAACGAATCTTAACAAACATAAGTGGTGATTTATTCATCACCATGAGGACGCGATATTCCTATATCAGAAATCCAACTCGAAACTCGAAATCTATGAGAAAATGCTTTCAATGGTTAACAGTTTAACAGTCATTCAAAAAATCATCTCTTTGCTCGTTTTGTCTCGCCATGAATTTAATCTCAAGGTTAGTCTCTATTCTCGTGTTCAATGTCTCTCGTGATTTCTAAACTGCTTAATATTGGCTTCCCTTGCTTAAATTGATTCGTAGGTTGGAAAATTTGAGTATTTTCTTACAAAGTTGTGAACTTTTCTAGTTTAAAAGTCCCAATTTTTACTCTTTGTTTGATTACTACTTTGAGTCGAGAAAAGTGTAAGAAAATACTCAAATTGGCCTTTATGCATAATGTACAAAGAAAATTCTTAGGTAACCATTATCATCATCTCTCGTGTAGCTATTCGATTGCATCTGCAAGCAATGTAGTTAAGCTTCTTCATAGATTCTCTTGGAAAAGGCTTCTCATCGATTCTCTATGCATCGTCGTTGGAACTTACTTCCCATTACTCAAATTGCTCAAGCATTTGAGCTTGTCTTTAGCCCATTCACATTTGTTATTGGCTGGATTTTTAGCTGTTAGTTGTAGACAAGTGGCATGTGAAAGGGAAGCTCCAAGTCCTGTGATCTATTCTTCACACATTTATCCTTAATAGGCATGCGATAAACATCCCTATAGTTCTGTCATCTATATTGTTTTCTGCGGTTGAAGGTGCTGTCCTTATAGGAAGAGCTCTCTATTTAGCAGTATTGTTTTCTCCTAATGTTGTTATGGCATTGTTAGAATTTCTGTGCGGGCTTCGTTTACAGTATGAGGTCCTTCATCGAACTCCAGAAAGAGCAGGTCCTGCTTTTCAAATTTGGCCAATGGATAGCCACACGGCCTGATCGATTTAACAAGGATTTGTGTTTGCAGCTTTCAAAGCTTCACAGTAATGCTCCTGAGCACAGTTTTGCTTTCACCAAAAAAAGGCATCGAGAATGCTTTTGGTCTTAAACTCTCTGAGATATTCTAGGAGTTTGATGAGGCATCCTTGTGTTGAGGAAACAATGAAACGATATTTTGTGATGATTACTTTTATTCCGGGTTTGAGATAAATCTTTAAAACTTTCTTGTTATTCAATAAGCATCCACAGATTATATTGAGCCACAACTGGCCGGCCTAATAGCCAAATTTATACATAATGGGTAGGCAGGATGATTCGATCCTGAGTTATGCAAATGCGCTACCTTAAGTGGACTTAAAGTCCACTTAGAAAAATAGAGAGAAGAAAGAAGATGAAAGTGAAATTTTATCAAAGAAAAAAAGAGGACGAAAGAAAAATAGAAAGAGAGAAAAAGAGAATGTAATTATAAATTTTCTATTCAATTACTTAATTTTCTTTCAACACTCTCTTAGCCAAACGAAGTCTCTAATAGGACTTTACATGTATTTAAAACGAATCATGGCCAATAAGCCAAAGCCAACCCAAACAAACACCAGCGAAGATACCTCCCAATAGAAACACGCACATCAAGTTCCCTAACGCATTAGCTTCCGGTCCCTATCAAATTTGATTGTACCAAATTAACATAACCGGTGTTAAACCAAATCAAACCGAGATTTGACAATCGTAAAGAGAGAATTAGCTTACATTGTAACCCTTTGGTGCAATGCTGAAGATACAAACAGTTAAGTAACCATTACTCAATCCCAAGAATGACGTGAGAAAAATCATCCATCCTTGATCTGCATACTTAGCAGTAAAGTAAAAGGCTGGAATGAGCAAGAAACGTGCCAAAACGCAGATTATGATCCATTTCCTCGACTCTAGTGCTACAAATTTGATTGACGGCATGAACCTCGAAATCGAATCCCATACGTTGTACATGGCTACTAGAACTGGTGCATACCTTTATAACACATCAAACACACACATATAAATGTAACACATAAGATAGCCTCGGATTTCACAATGGATCTTATATAAACAAAACATTTGAGTACTTACCAATCGCCTAATCTATGTTCTCCTGTATTTTCGTAGAGAAATCCAGGAAAAATCGATAGTGTAACAACGTAAATCAAGAAGAGACCGATTCCAAGATCTATGTTTTGTCGTAGTAAGTCTTTCTTGGTTTGTCTTTGAATCTTGGACTCGTCCATTTGTTGAACCTTTTATGAGGATAAAAAATAAACAGAGAAATTGATCAACAAAATAGAGACATTGTACCGGATTGACCCGGCTCAACAATATCAAAAAAAGCTTTTGGACCCATCTTCCATAAAAAAATAGCCTCTAAAATACATTATTTTTGTTAAACTATTTTCGGGCCTTATGCAAATGTATATATTGCATGTCTAGAGTCCGACCTCAGATATAAATAAACCTGAAGGATCGGTACCTGATCAGCCTGATCTTGGAGACCAGCTGCAGCCAAATCCGCGGTGACAGTTTTGGCTCCTTCTTTACCAGCTTTAGATCGGTAATACTTCACTATAGGAAGCTTAGCGAAGACAAATGTATATAGAAAGACGCACATTAACTCGATCAATGTCGATATTCCTATAAACAACACTTCACAAGAAACAAGCACATGATTAAAAATTAGTTTAGTTTGTATCAAGAAAATTGATTCACAAGATTTACGTACAAGCGCCTTTTCGAAGACCATCAGGAGATTTGTTGAAGATTGCTTTTGTGATAAGTCTTAAACCGGAGGTTAAAGCTCCAGCTATGCCTAAACCGCCCATGAATGCTTGTATGAACTCAGGACACATGAAGGACAAATCTCCAACCATTGCACCTTGTACAAAAGCATCAGCTAATCCAAAAACAGCAACGATCAAACACAAGACAATATATGCCCCTATGCTTCCACTTCCATGCGAAGCAAGATCCAACTTCACAAAAGAGAAATGCTAAAGTAAGCAGAAAACAAGGATAGTCTCGGAGACTTAGCCCAAACGAGGAAAAAGAAGAACAAAAGACTCCGAAAGAAACTTTGCTAGGCTAACAAGGAACATAATCTCAAAAAAAAGCTAAACCAAACCCAAAGATCGAAGATTCCACTAGACAACACCAAACCCAAGCAGACATTGAAACTTCCTACAATGATAGATGGTAACTTCCAAATGAAGAACATGCATCTAAACGAGCAAAAACAAAGAACATAGAACATAGAGAGATAATAGAAAAGTCCCTGAAAGAAACTTTGCTAGGCCAACAAAGAACATAGTCCGGAAAAAAGCTAAGCCAATCCGAATACCGAAGACAATTCACTAAGCCCAAGCCGATGTTGAAACCTCTTATAGATGATGATGATGGTACTGATAAAAACGTGCCCATTAATGAGGAAAAGGCATCTAAACCCGCAAGAACAATGTCCCAGGACTTTGTATTGACAGAAATGAATGTTACAAAATAAAGAATTAAGAGTACTTACGATGATGAGACAAAAAGTGCCAGCAGTGTAAACACTGTACCCGAAAATGTTACGAAATCGAGTACTGAGCTTAGCTTCTTTAGAAGCAAGTGTTATTATAAACACATTTGCAACTAACTGGTAAACTATTGTAAGAACCCTCGAAGGATGATATTTCTGTTAATTCACAAACAAAACAAAACATATCGAATCAAACAGACAAATGTATTGATTGAATCGTAAGTTGTCTTAATTGTGTTATATATAATCATACCGGAAAAACTTGATAGTAATAATCAGTGATGGTCAACATTGCATTCCATGCCACAAGAGACCCTAATCCCAGAATGCAACACACAAGTCTTGCAACATTCTTGCCCTAATTCATCATCAAAATTATCAATTTAATTTCGATGTCACATATACACAATAATGATTGATTCATATAGAAATTTATACCGACCTCGAGCCTGCTAGGGATATCTTCAGGATTACTCATCTAGCAAATATGAAACCTGTAATCTTTCGAAATTGAAGACAGCAATAGAATTATAAGAATTTATATAAATATATTCGGTTTTAAGAGAATAAATTAGGGTTTTTCTAACCTAACTTTTTGAGTCAACTTCTTCACAATTTTAGACTAAATTACTAAAATGAAAAACGTTCGATATTCATAATTCTTATCTAATCCCTGATAAATATATGAAATATTTGTTCTAAGAGTTGATATTCACTAAAAAGACAGAACAAATACATGAAATTTTCGAAAACTTCTGGTTAAGATTTTTCGATAAGGAAGAAGCAAGAACAGTCCATGAGCTAGAAAAGAATAAATCACCTTAGAGAAACTTCTATTTCAACGATGTAAGAGGTTTTTTTTTAGCAGCCAAAAAATAAGCATAGAATTTACATAAATAATATATTTTGAAAGTCAAGAACAGTAGGAACTCGTAACAAATTTGCCGTGATATATGAAACCCCGAAACCTAGTTAAGAAAATGCTATATTTTATAATAAATTCCCGAAATAAGTGGGATTGATTTGTTTCCCAAGTCGAGTTTTAACTTTTAAATTTAAATCCGAAAAGGATTTGTTGACAAAAATTAAAAGGAAACAAGATTTGAACAAATTTATAAGTACAATATGTATATAGTATATTAATTAAAAAAACTCGGATACTCAATAATTAAACTTGAGACCCATATTAATTTAATTTAATTTATAAATATATTCAGAAAAATAATGAGAGTTTGTTAGGAGCTGGATTTTAATTGATTTCAAAAGTGTTTGTATACTTTATTGAGTATGACTAACTTGACTTAATTAAATAGACATAAGATCAAATATTTGATTGAATATATTCAGTCCAGAAAGTATTTTTGGACACAAACCAAGTGTTTTCTTATCATATTAGGTTTGGAGAGAATAAAGTTACATTTGTATTATTATTTGTTATCTAAACAAAAATTAACAGCTTTGATCGAGTCTTCGTTTGTTTTAGATAAAACAATTGTTGTTTTTATTTTATTTTGAAAATCATTAAAATTAAATATCAAACAGTAATTTTATAAACTATTTGTAACTGTTTAATGTTTTGTGATTTTTTACTTCTATATAAGAAATTTTGTGAGATGACATTTTAATTTTATTTATTATTTGAAAAACAAAAATATTGAAATAAAGATAATATAAGAAATTTTAGGTCAAATATACAAACAAGACCGATTTATAAATCGAATGTTAGAATCATTAGAAAAATCATCATAATCATCATACTGACAAAAGGTATGTAGAAGCTACCCTAGGAGTAGAAATCGCGGTACAAAAACGGTACAAAAACATAGTACGTGTAATTTGGTCGTGATTTATAATATAATTGGTTTGCCGAAAAAAAAACATAGTATGTATAAAGGTTACATATGCCATATTGTGGTAATGACGCCTACGCTTCAGTGATTCCATATGTCTCTTCGTGGCTAAAACTCTCCGTGTCTGTTTATCACATGTACGTTTCACAGAAGATAATGCTTGAGACATTGAAGTTAGATCAAACACATCTAATTGTTTCGTTATCATGAACGTTGTTGTCGAGAGCCTCTTTGAGCAAACTTAGATCAAAAGAAGAAGTGTTATCATCTTTGATCTTTGTTTTGAATTCCTTTTTTCTCGGAATTTTTCTTTGATTCTGGCTTCATCTTTTGTTGTGAAGAATTGAAAGAGTTATGGTAAATGCAACGATTTATAAAGAAAGATGTTAGGTCGGTGATGGGAAGAAAGCAGATTAGGCTACTGTCTTTGGGCCATAATAGCTCCAATTATTTTTTCATCAACAACGCCTATTTAGGCCCAATATTACTTAGATAGATAAAAACCGATTTAGTTCAAGACATAGAAATTGGAACCAAATCTAAACAGAAAATAAGTATTCGATTTGGTTTCTATTCATGCTAAAAAAAAACTGTTTGATCTTAATATTTAGGTAATTTTGATTTTTGGTTTTTATTTAGTTTTTAACCAAAAATAGAAACTATTCAAATAGAATCCCAAACTAATAGGTAATAGTTGATAAATTATATTAGCTTGTTTGGCTCTTTAGTTACTTGGTTGCTTACTATTATAGTAACTATTGTACCAACAAATCAATTATTTTTGGTTTTATGTTACTATTATATTAACTATTGTACCAAAAAATTAATTTTTTTGGTTACAATTAACTATTTGATACAGAATCGGTTGAAATAGAAAAAATATTTCTTATCTAATTTGGTTCCTATTTTAAGTACATGTTTGGAATTAAAACCGAGAAAAATCTAACCAAATCTAATTTCAATTGGTACATATATGGTTACCAAAATTATTTAACCAACTCTCCAAGACTAATACGATCTATAACTTTGTAAAACCGAT
This sequence comes from Lepidium sativum, assembly GCA_023374145.1. Lineage (NCBI taxonomy): Eukaryota > Viridiplantae > Streptophyta > Magnoliopsida > Brassicales > Brassicaceae > Lepidium > Lepidium sativum. The sequence goes on along the minus strand of JAKUCM010002665.1, from coordinate 29,385 downwards.
ATTACATAAGAATTACACGATTCTATTAAATCAATCGAACTGGTGGTAAAACAGCAATGTGGGAGTGGTCTTAATCTACTTGACTAAACGGCATAAGAACAACGAAAAGACTCGAACCAAGAGATAATAGCCACAGAAGCAGAACAAAACAGAGATTGTTCATAATCGAAAAGAAAAAGATTTTAATTGATAGATCAGTTGAAAGCACTTAACTTTAGTGCTAAATCCCCATTTGATATGCATAAGCAAGACATTCACAAATAGGATCCAATTAAAACGATGAAAGAAACAGCCAAAATTGAGAAAGCAGTGTCTGTCCATTGTAGCAAAAGATACAGACCATTAAAATCAGATGGACATAATTTCAATATACAAAACATCATGTCTTAACCTGCCTCACAAGACCTAAACCAGAGCCACTACCCAAATGCTTGTACTCCTTTGCCTCAAGATCATCGTCATGCTCTGCGAAACCTGTGCCTCCTTTCTTTAAGCCCACCAAGTTCTTGTCCTTGCAAGGTTTGTCACACACAAGACAAACTTTGTCCACGGGCATAAATTTTTCACCACACTTCTTGCAGAAAACATGCCCACATGAGCTAAGTGCCACAAGGGACATTGTGTTGGTAAGAGTGACTTTGCAGCTTGGGCAAATGTAGGTTCTGTCATAAGAGCTTGAGGAAGCTGATTTAGCCTTGTTCTCTTCCTCTTCGCTGTTGTCTTCGGTGAAACGGATTGCAAAGAGGTTCTTAAGCTTGAGCTTCTCTTTGCCCTCAGGACAGACCGTATGAGTTTCTGGAGCATCTACTCTGACTGAAGCTGCTGGTGTAGCTGATGGGAGCCAGAAGGCTTTCATCGTCCTAAGTGCTTCTTCTTCAAAGGATGTTGCCTTCACACTGTTTGCCCCATGAAAACCATTCTTGTCTTGGTTTAGGCTCTTGTCACTGTATCGAGGCATTGCACCATGGTTTTGCTGATCAAACTCATCGAGCTCTCTTGCCTTTTGTAACATTAGCCTCTCTTCTTCTTCATCCTTATCTTGTTTCTTTTGAGAAGTATGTGCAGCAAGCCTCCTGAAGTCATGTTAGTATTCCATATCAGTATCTTAACATACATACATAACAATCATTATATACAACACGATCTTAAAAGTCCCAATAGGTCCCAAGAAAGAAGAGTCAGCTACAAGAGTTTCTACTTCGGTTAATATTCATAAATAAGCTCAAACAATCATATGGAACCACAGAGCAACTCGAGATCTCGTTTACAGTGATGTTCCCATTCTCATTATCTCGTTTACAAAGCATAGGATCAAATAAGGTACTTGAAGATTGAAGCTTTGAAAGTATATTCCAAAGATTAAACCTTTGAATATCTTTCTTCTGAGCCAGAAAACATTCGAGGATACACTCTCTGCAAAAGACATGACCCTTATGGCAACACATCGGATCGATGAATGGCTTCAAGCAGAGAGAACAAGCATCAAAAGGCTTGATTGAGTCTTTCCCCAATCTCTCTCTCTGAGTTCCATACCCTAACTTCTTCTTCTCATCGTAAGTGAAATACGCAAGATCATTGTTGTTCTTGGAATGTCTTTGAGGCATATTGACGAGGAAGACTGAACTGAGTCCAAGAGGAATCAGGTGTCTGAATTATGGATTCAAATCAGGAACCCTAGAGATTGAGAAAGGTTGCGCTTTTTCTGCTTTCGATGAGAAAAGTTGAGATTTGGGAAATTGGATGTTCCAGTGTTTGGCTTCTAAAATAAGTCGGTTCTGTTAATGCATCTTTACCGTCCGATATATGAATCCAATAATCTAACGGTTAAATTTTAGGCAAATTGGATTTGATTAGGTGGTAACTATAACTAAACAATTAAATCGGAAATTAAACAATTGAAACGGTATTTAGGCGGGTTAAACCGTCATATTTAAAATAAAAAAAAATCACAAAATTTATATTATAAAAATTTATAATTTGGTCCTTTTGAGTATAACCTTGAAAAAATATTTTTAAAAATATATGTTTTTTTTTTTTTTTTATCAACGGCAAATTATATTGGGTCACAATTGACCGGCCCAATAGCCAAATTCCTACATAATGTAGACGGGAGAACTCGATCCTTGGTTGTACAAATGAGGTACCTTATGTGGATTTACCACATGCCACTAGGCTAAGAGCCATTTGCTGGAGAGAATAAGGTTTCAAATGTTTTGTGGATGCGTCCTGGAAGGATACTGACCGCTACTCTAGACTAGGTTGGTATTGCTTCGCAGATTCAGTGGAGGGCAAGCAAAAGGGGGCCAAAGGTATACCAAGGAGTCTTTCAGCCACACATGCGGAGGTGGAAGCGGTGATATGGGCGATGGAATCTTTGGTGGCTCTCCAGATCTCGGAAGTAGAGATGTCGACAGATTGCGAGACAGCGGCACAGATTCTAGCTTACCCGGAGGAGTGGCCTGCATTCCGACCATACCAAGAGGCGTTCGAGCGGTTATCTACTCTCTTTTGGTCTTCTCCCTGTCGGTTATCCCGAAGTCGATCAATCATAAAGCGGATTCTCTGGTTAGGAGGGCCAGAGAACCACCTTATGATCGGTGACGTACTATTTTTTGTGCTGTTTTTAAGTATAGCTTGCCGTTGTTAAAAAAAAATTATATGGTTCATATTATTTGTTATATTTATATTATATATAATTAATTTATTATATATGAAACATAAATTTTTAAAAACCGTTTAAACTATCTAGAATCGTCTAGGTCTCAACTAGTTTTTTTTAGACGTTAGGCGTAAAGTCATTCGCTACCTAATGCTTTCATTAAGTATTGTTTTTGGACTAGCAATGAAAAACAAAAGAAAAGAAAAACTAATTATGTTAAAACTAAGTCTATTGTTTACAGTTTCAATTAGAACATGAATCCAATCCAAAAAAAAATAAAAAAAAATTAAATTAGATCTGATAGATTTCTAAATGGGTTCTATATATGGGTGTCAAGATATTCAAACCAAATTTAAACCAAACAAAAAACTGAATAAATACTTAAAATACTACATATACAATTACATATGTAAATATATTAATAAATTTAAATCAATATAAAAAAGAAACTAAAGTATTAAAAATTTTAACTAAATTATGATTTTTCTAACATTTTAAAAAAATATATTTTTAAAAGCTTAGATAAAATTACATGAATCTAAACCTCGAACATGATCCAAATCTTAAATTTTATTGAATAAAATTCGAACCGAGATTTTATCGAATCAAATATGAATTGAAATTTTAAAATATACAAATTTTTTTATATAGAAAAATTTGAAAGGTGAAGTAATTTTGGTTTACTGGTAGGTGCTATTTAAGAGAAATACTATATCACTTTCAGGAATTGAATCTTATTATCTATATTACGTAAAAATTTAGTTAATAAGCGGAAAAAGTATAGTTTATATCAATAAAAAAGAAAGAAAAAAAAATCGAAAGAACCGACCAAGTTACACCCCGATTGTTTCATGTCATAACACATATTTGGATCTTGTACAACCTATCTATTTTGGGCTATGGAAGAAGACTATAAAGAACGAACTCAATGAGGTCATCAACAGGAGAGCAACACATCAGCTTGGCAATTTACAAACCAAAAGACGTATTACAATATGTTTAAATCACAACTAAGATTTAGTACAGAAAGTTCTAAAATAAACAAAGGACTTAGCAAAGTCAAAAACGCGAAGGTCAAAAGAAGTAATGGTCAATGGGTCATCTTCCAACGATTGTAGTGATAGTAACATCATTGACCGAAGCATCTTGACCGTCCATGTGAACCTCAATCTCACCGGAGTTTAAGAACGAGTGGAAGTTTGGTTGTCTTGGACGTGGAAGTTGACTGGTTCGACTTTCTAACATCAATAAAACAGAAGCCATGTTTGGTCTGTAATTGACTGAGTCTTGTGTACATAACATTCCCACGTGAATGCATCTCGTTGCTTCTGTTATGTCTCCATTGTCTTTAACTATTGGATCAATCAACTCTTTCGTCTTTCCTTGGCTCCATAAATGCCACGCCTGGGTTTTATTCACTATCAGAATATCAGTTTCTAATGGTAAAGTTTATAGATAACCAAATAATCGAATGAAACCAAGTAGGTATTTAAAATGAGAACTGAAATAATTTCAGTTTTCAATCGATTCGGTTCGGAATAATCAATTATAATAAAAAAATAACCAAGTAACTAATGAATCAAACAATAGCTAAAATAATCTATTAATTCGTAAATATTAGTGTTGGTTTCTATCGGTTCACATTCGATTCTCAGTTATAAATTGTACCAAACCAAAAATCAAAATTACCAAAATATTAGACTGATTGGTTCTTTGCCAGAAACCAAACTAAGTAATGTTTTCGGTTCAGTTCGATTTTTCAGTTCTGATTTTATGCCTAGGATAAGTTAAATCCATCTATGATCTTGTTTGTTAAAAAAAAAACAAAAAAGCAAACAGGAATCAAACTTACATAACCGATGAGACTTCCATGGTCAGACCCACGAAAGCTAACGTTTTTTTTTCCACTCACAATCTCCAATATCAAAACTCCAAAGCTATACACATCAGATTTCTCTGAGAATATTCCTTCCATTGCATACTCAGGAGCCATATAGCCACTTCACATAATTGCAACATCAAAATCCATTAGAAATCTTAACAAGTTTCATATTCTTTATAGAAGAGAAACAATAAAGAGTTTTGTTTACTGACTATGTACCCACGACTCGGATTGTGTTGTCATGATCTTGTCTGTAGTTGAAGATTCTAGCCATACCAAAATCCGAGATCTTTGGATTCATTTCCGTGTCTAGCAAGATATTGCTAGCTTTTAGGTCACGGTGAATGATTTTTAGTCTTGAGTCTCTATGCAAGTAAAGCAATCCCCTGGCTATTCCTCCAATGATCTCACATCGTTTTCTCCAATCCAAACTTCCTCGTTTAGTCTCATCTGTGCAGATACAACGACTTCACTCAATCCGCAAATTTTTGTATATAGTCACGAATTTATAGAAACATACCGAAAAGGAATCGATCCAAACTCTTGTTTGGTAGATATTCGTAGAGAAGCATCTTCTCATTATCTTCAATGCAGCATCCTAGTAATCTAACAAGATTTCGATGCTGAAGTTTTGCAATTAGTAAGATCTCGTTCTTAAATTCCTCTAGTCCTTGCTTAGATTTCCCTGATAGTCTCTTCACGGCGATCTCTTCTCCTCCTGAAAAGTTTCCCTGTCCAAACATAACACATAAGTTTTGTTGCACAAAGATTGAACCTTCATTACCAAACATTAATATCAAGATATGCAATTGATTTACCTTATATACAGTACCAAATCCGCCCTGTCCAAGCTTGTTTTCTTCAGAGAAATCTCTAGTTGCTGAAGCTACACTGTTGAAACTGAAAATGGGCAAATCAGGTGTTTCTACTTGATCTCCTACTAGAACCTTGATCAGAGAGCTTGAGGAATTAACAGAGTAAGTTCTCTCATTGATATCTGAAACCGGAATATCTTTCTTGTTCCACAAGAAAGCTGCAGATAAAAATGTAAATGATCTCTCTATGAGAAGATAAACTTTTTTGAAACCAAAACTATATGCTAATATAGACTTCACCTTTAAGTGTTTTCTTGAACTTCCATAAGATCCAAATACATAATCCGAGTAAAAATGCACTTATACCGACTGATAGAGTGATCCAAAGTTTCAATTTCTTCTTCCCATCTCCTGTAAAGGAAACTCAGATTAGACAACTTTTCAAAATGTCATATGAGAGCTTATATAAAATTTTTACAAACCTAGTTCAGAACCATCGAGCCTGATGTTGACTGAGTTTCCACCTAGCACAAAACGTTGCAGATCGATCAAATCCCCGGTCCAAATCATGCACCCGATCCCAAATACAAACGCATGAGCACTACACGAGCAATTCCTCAAGCAGACATCTTTACAAGTCTCTGTGTTGTTATGTGAAACAACTGTTCCAAAATCAGGAACCTTTAATCTCTTAAGTTCCTTAAAAACATCTCCTTTACCTGCAACCAAACTCTGACTACAGTTCAATGGAACTCTAATCTTGCAGCCACCTGAAAAATTCCCATTGTTCCATTGATTCTGATAAACTGGCTTAAACCCATCAAAGCAACTGCATTTACCAGAATCAAAGTCTCTGGTATCATCACATATACTGTTATTACCGCAATGATTATAACTCTCACACACTGTATTTGGTTTCCTTTGAAGCAAAGTCCAGTTCTTATCATTCTTATTCCATCTAAATTGCTCTTCTTCACCATCAAACCTTATCCGAAACCTCAAGAAATCTGAACTATTTGAAGTAACATACGTGAAGTAAACGTTACCATCTCTTTCAGGAGGAGAAAGCTTAAATCCCAAAATATAATTCGTCACTCGATACATATCTGGTACACCTGTAAAGATAGCTGAATTCCACGGTCCACTTCGCCATTTTCTAGTTTCTCCTTTCCAAATCACAATCTCTAAAGCTCCAATAGGATCAATCCCCATTGAATACCTTCCTGGTGAAGGATCATTCTCAGATTTCCATGGAACAAAAGCTCGATTCTCTCCTGCTGAAGGATTTACACGAACTCTCATACCAGGCAAGTAAGTGTCGGTAGGATTGTTAAAACTCTCCCAGCACCAATAGTTTCTATCTGAATTCGAAGACAAAACCAAATCCCCTGTTTCCAACAGAACAGCAATAGTGTTGTTAGACTCAAGCTTAGCATTTGTAGACCAAACAGTGTCGTTTTCACCGTTTGTAACCACTAAATTTCCATCATCTGCAATCTTTAAAGCTCCTTTTTTATTCAACAATGGCTTCTCTCGATTAGCAACCCAAACAACCGTTTGAGGTTCGATGTTCTTATACCATATTCCAACATATCTTAACGTTGAATCTCTAGGGCTAAAGAATCCAAACTCGAAACTTTCTTCCTTGCTAATCAGTGAATCTCCATCTCGTAACGTGTTGCTTCTAGTGATTTCGTTGCTTGTGGAGCAAGATACGATGATACATAGTTGAAGCAACACCAAAAAGGTTGTGACGAAAGTAAGGTTTTTGGAAAATTCTGCCATTTTTTAGATCAAATGATCCTCAGAGATCTGTTGATTACGAAAAAGTAAAGATAAAGGAAAAAAATAGTGGCTATGGATTTTTAAGAGTTTTTTGTTTGATTTTTTAAGTTGACTTGTTGGTCTTTCTCAATTATATTCTTTTTTTCTATATTGTAATAAAACATAAGAAGATATTTAATCATAATCATATTCTTTTATTGGAGGAAATTAATGAAAATAATCCCACACAAAAGATACCAACGAGTGAAATAAGAAAGGTGGCTAATTTCGTAGACAAATGACAAGTAATATGGAATTTTCTGAATTATATATTGTGACTTTTAAGGCCAAAAAAGTATGTCTGTCCATTTATATATTGTTATTGAATTATGACCTCTTTGTTTGGGTGGTTGAAAACATCCAAGATTTCTTGTTTGTCTTTTCTACTATTTTCTTTGTTTTGAAGTCTTTCTAGTTCTAATACAACGTTTGTTATAGCCTAACGGATCAATCGAGACTTAGTCAAAAATTAAATAAAATAAAATGTGTTACTCACATTTGAATTTAAGTTAATCGGTTAGACTTTTATATTATATAAAAAATTGAAAATGATTTATCAGATTTAATTCACATTTTGCAAATTTTTGTTGTTACCATTTAGTTGTGATAATAATTTTCCACTTCTAGAAATTTCGACGGATTGTGAGATGGTGAAACAGTATTAAAGATTCTGGACAACTCAAAAGAGTTGCCGGCTTTCTTTCCATACCAGGAAGAGTTTTCACGGTTAAGTTCTCTATTCTTGTATTTTTCCCTTTCGGTTATTCCTCGAATTCTCAATTATAAGGCTAATGCTCTCGATAGATTTGTTAGAAAGATAACCTATGATTAATCGGTGTCATATCTTCTTTGAAATCTTTTTTATAATATATAAATGATTGTTCGTTGACAAAAAAAATTCTCCACTTGTTTTTAGTTCGACCCTAAACACCTACTCCTCTCCCCACATGAAAGTTGTTTAAGAGTTCTTTATTCAGTTTTTGTGTAATGAAGAAACCAAAAATTAAGTTGTGATTTGTGAGACATTCAATTTCGGTGTAATGTTATTGGAAAAGAAAATGCGCGTCAATCCAAATAGTGAAAACCAAATTTTACATATCCAACTAATTTAAGAAGAGATATAAAATGATTATGCATTTACTTTCTTTTTTTAATCTATGTAAAATATTTTGAAAATCAAACTTAAATATAAGGAGTATTTGTCTATTTTATTTTTGACTTCGAGACCATATAAATAAAAACAATAATTAAAATGTAAACACTAAATCATTAGAAAGCGCAAATGGTATCTAGTCTAGTGGCAGACGTAAGTCCATTTAAAACATCGCATTTGCATAATTCGGGATCGGAAATTCTTCTGTCTACATTATGTAAAAATTTGACAGTTAGGCCGGTAATTTGTGGTCCAATATAATCTGCCGTTGATAAAAAAAATCATTACGAAGCACAATTTCCATTTGCGCAGATCATACACGTGTGGGAGACAAGCTTATGATACGACGGCGACAAGGCAACCGAAGATCACGTATGACTTGCGGTAATTGTCTCACGCCACTATTGCTCTTATTTCAACTGAGTTTGGTACAAATCCTTTTGAACATGCTTAATTTATTTGCTTAGATTTTATTTTTAATTATTGATTATATAGATTTTATCAAATTTAGTCAACACGTACGTGCTAGCTAAACCACATATAAATTCTGTACTTTATTGCATGTGATTTAAATGAATATTATGATTATATTTTATAAATATTATACTATCAGTATAGTAACTCGCGTAAAGTCAAGTTATTTGAAAATAAATATCATCGAAATTAAACTATGTTTTGGTTAGAAACTACAATCATATAGTATCATTTTTTGTTTGTTTTAGACTCCCTCCAAGAGAGAAATAAGAGTTTGAAAGTATGAATCTGAAACTCAATTTTAAATGGAAACAATGGCACTCACATTTCACAAATTATATTTCTTGTACACCATACTTTTTGTTCTTCTTTTAGGAACAAAAATAACTAATTAGACAACAAGAAAAAAAACTATTTTCTTTTACCATCATCAAACTTTCTTTATATATTTATAAATGTTAAATATCTATTTCTACAATCACGATTTCATAAAGTCATATCACTCTGCATAATAAAGTATGGATTATAGACTATGAAACATAGATTATGAATATGACTAGTTAATTCAAGTTTTTAATCAACAAATTTTTATTAATCATAACAGTGTCAAAAACCAAGGAAAAAGATCATAATTTTAATTTGTCAACTAAACTAGTAAATTTTTAAATTCCGTACTACAAATAGAGAATTCGATCTCTGGTGAGATTTATAAAGTGATTACATTACATACCACTCGTCCTCGACAAAGGATCATAGTTTAGATAAATGATATCACGCACAACAAATCTGACATTATGAGCTAAAGAGTCTACTTTCTAATTTAGTTTTCATGAAACAAAAGATAAAAAAGAAGAAAGTACAACCCTCACTACCGGAAACTATACAACTTCTATCAGTTCTTTATTGAAACTGATAACATATATATAGGTAAATTTGTAAATACAAAGAACTATTATCATTTAAATGAAACATAATCCATAAGCCAGTCCCAATCTTATGGATTTTAGCATATAACTAATATAGTATATAACATAAAAGGAGAGTTACTCCTATAAACATCTTATTCTATTAGTATGTCTAAATACACATTTCACCAACAAGACTCCATCTGCTCTTCTCAACCCAAAACTCTCCACCAACAAACAACATCCAAATCTCCTTCAAGATTGTTACCATTCCAATTCCTAGAGTCTCTTCTAGAAACCCTTATTGGTTCATCTCTCTCCACTCTCACTACCTTCCTCCCTCCGTCCACCCACCCTCCTTCCTCCATTACAATTCTCATCCTTTCCACCACCGCGAAATTCAGCCCCACCGCAGATCTTGAACCGGTCTTCCTCCTTCTTCCACCGGTCCTCGTATACCTTGAACCGGTCTAACCCAATAAAACCCTCCTTGCCCTTCTTTCTCCCCCTTTATAACCTCCATACCCTTCACATAGTTGGCTTCTCTCACCACGTTCACATCTACTCTCACCACATCTTCTTCATCGTCATCATTGTTTTCATCAAGGCCGTCGTTGGCATCATTCAAGTCACCATTTTCACAATGGTAGATCCGTTCCCAGTATTGGGATAATGTCATCCTATAAAACATTGACTTCCTCATTTGATAACTTACACTACAATTCTCCTTCACAAACATAAACAGACAATACCATTCTCCTACAATCACGCTCCCCGATCGAATCGTAGAAACCGGAAATCTGAACTCAGGAAGACGTACTCTTAGCTCATCTTCTAGGCCTAAAGCTTCTCTAGGTCTCTTTGGATGCAGGCTCCTAGATGTCCGTAGCTCCCACCCTTTCTTCTTGAGAAATGAAGGCGGTACACCGCCTAGTGCCACGGATTTTGCATAAAACGTCCGCTCATGATGCCGGTTGATCTTAACCGTCTGATATATGTTTCTTGGATCCAAAGGTTTAGGTTTCTTCTCATGCAAGATATCTGGAAAACAACATGATCCTCTCTCTCTGTCCTTAGAACACACCCAAACATTCCTGTAAAGCAAAAGCAAATAAGAGTTAAACTACACTAGATCCTAAGTTGTATACTTTGAATGCTAATTAGAGATACATACTCAAACCAACGCCGATACTAAGAACTAAATAGCTACGGTAATAGTCACGAAAAATTATCAAATAGCTACGTAGAACTCATCAATATGACCTGAATGAAAAAGAGCCAGAAACATATATCTGCGGTAATGTTACTATACTGTCGTTGCTAGAAAAAACCATGGCTAAGTTATGGTTTTATTTTTAATCTTACCCTTTGTGTCTGCCTTTAGCTTGAACAACGTAATACCGATTTGAAGACAAGGGCTGATCAAGAGCTGGTATGAACAAGACCTTCTTCACTGAAGTCTCTTTGTTACCAGAGCTGTCTAAGTGAACAACTGATACAATCTTGTCTTGAGGGAAAGGAAGCTTCTCGATTTTTGTCCTTGTACACATCCCGAAACAGAAGGTATCCTCTGCTTCTGCTTCTTCATCTGTAATAACCAGAACGCCGGAAAATGGACCCTCAGGGGACTCCTCTGCAAGCGTCTTCTGATACTTTCTGTACTGTGATAAAGTCCTCGTCACATACATTTTTGTTCTTGAAAGTGAACTATGAAGAGGTTTAAGTGTCAATCTGATGGGTTTTATTTATAGAATTTTAACAATTTTTGGGGTGAAGATAATACGATCATAAGTGATTGCTGATTGGTAAGTCTAAAAGAGAAAATAAAAAGTTAAAGCTAAATATAGCAGTCACACTCCACTCTCACTTCTCAGTTAATCTTACAAAACTAAGTTTTATTTTCTTTTTGACAATTTAGATTTACGACAAGAAAAAGAAGAAGAAGATTTCTAAGCATTTTGTCTCTAATTTTTATGTTTCTTAAATTCAGTTTGATTAAATTAAAAAAAAAAATTAAAATAATATTAGATTTATACTATACAAATTTTTGTTGTTGTTGAGATATCTGTGTCCTGATAGCTTTCAATTAGTGGACGAAGAAAGAGAAGATAAAAAGTTGGAAAAAAGAAAGAAAGAAAAGCAATATATAAAGTTAAATAAAAGAACATAGTGTTAATAAATCTGAAGTTCTTATGAGCATATAGAAAATTGATTTTTTTTTTTGTCAACGGCAAATTATATTGGACCATAAGTAGTCGGCTCAATAGCCAAATTCCTACATAATATAGACCGGGAGACTCGATCCCTGGTTGTGCAAATGAACTGTCTGATGTGGACTTACTGTCTGCCCGTAGGTTAAGAGCCATTTGCATATAAAATTGATTTAGAATATTTTGAATAAGACAAACACTTTAAAGATTATGTAATTTCTTCGTATTGCGTCTCTTCGTATCAAGACTATGCGATTTCTCGTTTCTAGGAGAGATTTTAATGGTTTACAAATTTGTGCAAAAGAGTCGAAGAGACGCCAAGACTAGAAACGAGACCCTAGCTTGGCTCATTAAGCAAGGAAGCTACACATACACGATAGGCCAAGGCTAAGGATCGGAGATCGACCCAGCTTGGAACAAATTTTCCCGGTTTGGCTCGGCCTAGAAGAAAGCCTCGGCTCGGACTAGGACCCGCTAAGGGTCGGAACTTGGCCAGATAACAGAAGTACCGAAGTACACTAATCCCTATATTTTTGGGAAGAATTCGAATATTTGGAAGAAAATCTCCAAATTAAAAAAAAAAAAGAATTCGGAGAAATTTAGGGTAAACCATTAGAAAGTTGGAGAACAAAAATGTAAAATTTTCAGTTTTTTGACCAGAAATAAGCCTCAGACGAAATTACTGCTCTCTTGCTTATCTACAACCACATCTCATCTAGTTACTTATACTTTTATTATTTAATTGATTATTTGATATTTTTCCATTATTTTAAATCGCCATCGTTATCGTTCTGTACTTTTCAAAAAAATTTTTATCAACGATTGAATCGACAAAATTTAATCTATAGTCAAAATCTATTTTTTAAAAATCCGTTGTGTACTTCTATTTATAGCAGGGAGTGACTCGTCAAACAAATTCATAATACTAACATTATCTTCTTTTTTTTAATCATTATGTATGGAATCTGAGAATACTAAACATATGATATGGACCGGATGGATGTTTTATTTACGGTTTTGTCTAAAGTCATTTTTTTGTCAATATTAAATTACAATTGACCGATCTATTAACTAAATTTTTATATAGGCAATAAAAATTATAACATGCAGTGTGAAATTGTGTATATTTTTAATAACTATTTGCCATTAAACCAAATTTATTTCACCGGCTGAAATCATTTTAACAAATAGAAAAGCCAACAGTTTTGAAAAAGTGGAGCAAGAAGAAGCGTAATCGAGATGATAGAGTTTTATAATTCGTAGGAAATGATTTATAGACAATATCCAGTTTTGCATACATCATCCATTATCTCTCTTTAACTACTCCTACGATTCCTTCACAAGTAAGAATTAGCGGAATTTAATTAAAATAGACCTTAAAAAAAACATCCGTTGAGGAATATCTCTTTGTACAACTTTTATTTTTAATATATGAAAGGTTACAAAACCATAATCTTTGATAAAAATAGAGAAAGAAAATTATGGATTTAGTGATAAGTGGTAGAGTGAATAATTTGCAAATAAGGTTAGTACATAACCTCATAAATGGTAGAGTGAATAATTTGCAAAGTACAAATGGAAGTGAAATTTTTTTTTTTGTCAACGATAAATTATATTGGGCCACAACTGGCTGGTCCAATAGCCAAATTTCTACATAATGTAGGTGGATGACTCGATCTATGATTGTGCAAATGAGCTGCATTATGTGAACTTACCGGTTGCCACTAGGCTAAGAGCCCTTTGCACATGGAAGTGGAATTGGTCGGATTAATTCTGATCATTTTTGAAAATTTAAAAAATTTAGTAAACTTTAATTGACAAGTTAATTATATAATCTGAAAAACTGCAATAAAACCCATCATCATCATCTACTTGTTATAAGTCCAAACTATTCCAAGATTTTTAAATCGATTATACTAACAATATTGTATCTTAAATTTACTACAAAATGAGTTTAGTCAAATGTGACACACATACAAATGTACATATCTTTATAATGAGTCAAAAGATAAGAGATGATGTAGAAAATCTCCAAGTTTGAGTTGAGTGGTTAGGGCAGTTGTAGAAAGACCCTCCTACTCTTTTCTTTTCATCTTTTATTTATTAGCTTGTGCTTAATTTCAAAACTATAAAATCAAAACCGCAATTTCACTTTTTTTTTTAGTATATTCTTTGTATTTAAATTCTATATTTGTGTGTCTACAAGATAGCTAGCTGGCCTTATTAATATACAATTTTTTCGATCTTTTTATGGAAATTAAAAGCAATGTAAATTAATGATTTTTAAGTATATGGAAAGCAATGTAAAATGATGATTTCTGGACCTAATAGTTAGTTTTTTTTTTATCAAAATTAAATTGAATCCTCCCAAATGCGGTTCTCAAAATCGAATTTAGCTAAAATGACATTTAACCATTGTTAAACAAAGACAATTCTCTAAATTTGTAATGGTTTTATAAGTGAGTTTTGATTTTGTTGTCGACATAAATGAGTTTTCTTAAATAACATAGTCTATGTATAATGCTTTTTAACCAATAAAAACCCACTAAATAAAAAATTTTAAATTGGAGAATTGCTTCTGGTCAAGTGACTAAGTCTTTCAGAGAGTCTTGTAATTTCATATGATATTGTTTAAAAGTCTTAAAAAGATTTGAGTTATGGATCACATCTTATCAATTCGGTTGTTGATGAAAAATATAAATACCAATATGGATCGTGAAATAGACCCATTTTTATTGTTTTTTTTATTGGAATTTGATTCGAATTAGTCCTATTATCCTGCATGGTAAGATTCAGACTATTAATCAAGTTTTCCATCAGAGTAATGAAAAGAATTAATTTATTACGTGCACATTTTCTGGTCTACATAATATCTTACATTTTTACAAAATATCTATAAACGAATAGTCGATCTCTATCTCTCATATTTATAAATAAGACCCAACCCATACATCATAGTTTTGACTCCTACTTAAAAACTTACAACACAAAAACATTTTTACTTAAACATTCTTGTCCAATGAGAGACTCTTCAACACCATCCTCCACCAAATCCTCACCCTTATGGAAACCCTTTGCCTCAAACTGTTGTACTGTTGATAACCAAACCGTCTTTGGCAATCTTAGCCGTTGTCGAGGTTCTTCGAGATCAGAGTTCTCTAAGAACCATCTCGGACCACTTCCTTCTTTCCGACGAGTCTCTTTTGCTGATATAAGCCGTTCTTCATCAGCTAGGATCAATGAAGATCTTGCACAGACTCTTGGTGCGGATTTAGTGGATTTTCAGATGTGTGAACTTAAGATGATCACTCAGAGTTTCTCTGGGAACTATCTTCTTGGAGAAGGTGGTTTTGGTAAAGTGTATAAAGGTTATATTGATGAGAATTTCCGACAAAGCCTTAAAGCTCAACCTGTTGCTGTCAAGTTATTGGACATTGAAGGACTTCAAGGACATCGTGAATGGCTTGTAAGAACGTTTACTAATAATTACATACTTGATTAAATTTTATTTTATTTTTACTTTGTTACTCTTCTCTAATTATTTATTTTATGACATACATGCATTACAAATTAATATATTTATTTGGTTAAATTAATATACCGATAAATAACATTTTTTTTCATCAATAATAAAACAAGTTTGACTATACTAGTTACGCACTCGGAAAAATGCATTTGGTCAATAATTAAGTTATTTATTTTTTATAGTACTTAATTTGAGAGAATCATGTAAATTATGAATTTAGACTATGATCAAGAGATTAAAAACAAGTTATGAGGCATTCAAAATACAATTATGAAAAAAATTAACTACTCCTCATGATTTCGAAGTGAAAAATCATTTGGACTCATGTCTTTATCTTCGAATACTTTAGGGTAAGAAGAAAATATGTTTATCTTTTAATATGATCTTGTCGTTTTCTGTTTTCGGTGTCACCTAAAACGTAAAAGAATCTATTTGTTAGCAGAATATCAATAGTTGGTAAAACCACTTTGATTTCCATAAATATACATATACATGTTATATAATTACATTTGAAAATGTTGAAAAAGTAAAATATTATTGTTTTGTTTTTGGTCCAAATTCAGTCTGAGGTCATACTTCTTGGACAATTAAAGCATCCGAATTTAGTCAAACTCATCGGTTATTGCTGCGAGGAAGAAGAACGAGTTCTTATCTACGAGTTCATGCCACGTGGTAGTCTAGAAAATCACCTCTTTAAACGTATTAATTCTTCTGTGTCATATAATTTTGAATAATTATTTTATTGTATAGTAATATGTAATCATATTTTCATAATTTTAACTATTATATATCTTTAGGAATTTCACTTTCGTTGCCGTGGGCGACGCGGTTGAAGATCGCAATCGCAGCTGCTAAGGGATTAGCGTTTTTGCATGATTTGGAGAGTCCAATCATTTATCGTGATTTTAAGACTTCTAATATACTTCTTGATTCGGTAATTTTAAAAACTAATTGCATGATTGGTTAATCTAAAATATAAATGTTAAGTAGTACTTAAATTTATAAATGACCATGATTATATTACAGTTTATTTTTAAAAGTATTTTGATGTGAATTATTTAATAATTTCAGGATTTTACAGCAAAATTATCTGATTTTGGTTTGGCAAAAATGGGACCAGAAGGATCCAAATCTCATGTCACAACTCGAGTTATGGGAACTTATGGTTATGCTGCTCCTGAATATGTTTCAACAGGTTCACATTACAATTATTATCTTATCTTTTGCCTCAAAATTTGTTTTGAAGTCACTAAAATAATTTAGAAGTATGGTATAACATTACATTAAAATGATATATATATGTAAATGGTATTTAGCTTAGTGGCAGGCGGTAAATCCATTTAAGGCAGCGCATTTGCATAACTCGGGCTCGAGTCATCTTGCCTACATTATGTAGGAATTTGGATATTGGGCCGGTCAGTTGTTGTCCAATATAATATGCCGTTGACAAATATATATATATATATATATGTATTTTTGTGTTAAACACGACCGATATGTCACGCTTTCATGGTCCTATTCGTACTGAAAATAGTAATCAAACGATTTTTTTTCTGTTTATTGAAACCTATAAATTTTGTCTATTTTAGAAAGTAGACAAATACTTTTCTAATTTGATTTTGGTTAGAAGCCAAACTAATATTATTACTGGATGTTTCCTAGCTAATTATGTATTATCAATATATTCAGTATAACGTACCAACTATGTAACGCATGGGAAACAATATTTTCAGGGCATTTAACAACAAAGAGTGACGTATATAGTTACGGTGTCGTTTTACTAGAGCTCCTAACAGGAAGAAGAGCCACGGAAAAGTCACGACCAAAAAACCAACAAAACATTATCGACTGGTCAAAACCTTACTTAACAAGCAGTCGTCGTCTCCGATGTGTAATGGACCCGAGACTCGCCGGTCAATACTCCGTAAAGGCTGCTAAAGATACTGCTCTTTTGGCCTTACAATGTGTGAGCCCTAACCCAAAAGATCGACCAAAGATGCTTGTCGTTGTGGAGACTTTAGAGAGTCTCATACATCATAAGGACATGGCAGTTTCCTCCGGTCATTGGCCACCGTCGCCGAGTTCGTTCCATGGGAGGGCTTCGCCGAAGGTAAGAAGAGATCATCGGAGTGGTGGAAAATCAGCTCCGGGATCGCTAAGATCGTGAGATTAGGGTTTAAATGAACTTCAAATAATTACATGCGTGTGTGTTTGTATATGGTTATATATATACCTATGTAAGTGTGACATAGTGAGAGTAATTATGACTCCCATTTAAAAAATTGTCATAAATATAGAAAATATAAATTATTAATCCAATTGGTTTTTGACATCTCCTTCGATTGCTTTTGCAATTTTCAATTGTGAACAATCATTGAAGTTTATTATAAGAAATTTGGTGTAAGTGAACTTTAGTCTAGTGGCATGTGATAAATCTATTAAAGACAAATATTTTGGGATTAAAACTTAAAGAGTGGTGGCAATGTAATCTATATAAGGAGATGTCAATATAACATAACCAATATAACATAATAACTTGTGAAATTAAAAGTTTGAGAGTTTAGGTTTTAAGTTATTTTTCTAAGCTAATAAAGAAGAGTTGTTTATTTATAATTTTGATTTCGTCAATGTATTCTTTTAAGTTCTACAATACATTACTACCTCCTAAAATTTCAAATATTTGAAACAATCTTCTCACATTTTGATATCTGACAATAGAAATCTTGAGGTCTCATCAGATAGTAATAGACTGATTTATTGGTTTAGCAAAGTTTTATTACCATGACGAAGGAAATATATAAAAGCAGAAGGATCAGGCTATGATTTGAGCTGACATGTGGATATGAATTGTGCAGGCCCATTAATAAAGTAAGTAGAAAAAGGCTTTTAGGCCCAACTTATTAAAACCTAGTACGATTCTCTATATGCTGTTTTTAGAAGAGGATTTTAGGGTTTTCATTCATCGGAGAAAAATGGATTCCTATTCTTCTTCGCCGTCAATGGGATCTGTTTCGCCTGATGCTATGATGGATCAAATCAAGTCTCAGCTTGCTCAAGCTTACGCCGAAGAGTTCATCGAGGTCAAATTTGATACTTTTTTTTCCTTTTTGAATTTCCGACCAATCTTATGTAATGTCTCGAATAATTCTCTGTAAATCAGTAGTTCTTAGTTAAGAAATAATCTTAATTTTGAATCTAGATAGATTCTCAATGTTGTTGAATTAAAAGATTAGCTTTTTGTTATTTGCAGACACTAAGAGGAAAATGTTTCGATAAATGCATAACGAAACCAGGATCAAGCCTTGGTGGGAGTGAAAGTAGCTGTATTTCTAGATGTGTTGATCGTTACATTGAAGCTACTGGAATCATAAGTCGATCTCTTTTCTCTCAACGTTGATTTATCTCAATGATTTTGGTTAGATTATAGATTTGGTGAGGTCTTTCATAGCAAAAAGAAATTAAATTCCTTTGAAAGATTGCAACTTTCTACTTGTATTTGAATCTTCAAGTTTTAATGTTGTTTGTGGTTATAGATCACTTAAGAACTTGAGTTTCATATTGTTTGCAATTAGTAGCTTTGTAGTCTCTATATTGCAAGTAGCCTCTTTGGGGATAGTGAAGTTCAGATAAAAGACATATACATGGATTGTTGTCAATGTCCAATTTGATACATCTTCAGTTTGAGTTTAGAATGCAGATTAATGCAGGAGTGAAAGATTTTACTTGACATTTTAGTGTATTAGCAATAACCAGCTAACTTTAGTTCTCGGTTCGGTTCCTAACTAAAAACCGAAATTAAATCCATTAATTGATTTTTATTACTGCTAAGATTAGATGAACATAAAAAGGAGAATCATTCCTAACCGAACCAAACAAATTTTTGATTCCGGTTCGGTTTTATGTACACATTTTTTTAATAAAATGATTATTATAAATGTTTTTGTCTAAATAACCATTTGGAACTAGAACGGATTGAGAACTAAATTTATTTCAGTTCCTCTTTGGTTTTAATTTCAAGTATTCATTTGGAACCGGAATCGAGGATAACCAAACCGAAACCGAACCGAATTTTAGAAAGTATTCATTAGTTCCATTATTTTAAAAACCGAAAGAATCAAGAACCGAACTGAACCGACATATTGTTTGAATATTACAACGTTTAATACAAAACCCGGCAAAAAAATAGTTATATTCCTCGAGTGATTATAAGGACTTATCTATAATCCTATGAATAGAAAATCATAAACATAGCAAGAACCCTACACTGCCAAGCAACACAAAACCAGAACGAATGAAAAACTTCTTATGGTCAATATGCATATATAGATAAAGATTAGAGTACTATACCGACAAGAATAAATCCCACTTTTCTCGGAAAGGCGTAGTAGAAGTTGAACCTCAGTCTAAAAAGACATACATGAATTGTTGGTAATGTCCAATTTGGTTAGGGACATGTTTGAGTTTAGGATGCAGATTTGTGCAGATGCGTGAAGATTATACTTGACATTTGAGATTATTGGCAATAACTAAGTTGAAATAATAGTCATCATTATAGCTATATGAATAGTATGCCAAGCTTTGGCTTGTGATCCCATTCTTGGTCCTTAGTTTCTTGCAGGTAGACACAGAAGCCTGCAATAATATTCATACCCATAAACACACTATAACTTGGAAATGGTTAAAACAAACTTAGTATCATTTGTAACATGATATATTCTGTGTGGTTCATATGATTTCTTCAGCATTGGCTCTTAATTCTCTCTATGAACGACAAATCAAAATTAAAAGCTATCCGATGTAAATGATTGTGCATTTACTTGGCCTTTATTAGCCACTCAAGTTATGAACTTGAACTCTTGCATCAGTTTTTCTAAATGTGACCAACACCTCTTTGTTAACAATCAGGACTTGTGATCTCATCAAATCCCAAAATAATGATGACTTTACCAAATTATTCATTGATATCGTAAATTCATCATTTTAGCTTAATTTAGCTAATTATAGCAATTCAAATTTGAAAGAGTCAAGAATTAAGTAAATATATTTGAAGTATTTACTAAAAGAAAACTATGTGGTTACAAATCATCCATCCAAAAATAACTAATTTTACATATCTTCTTTACTATATAAACACCTACAAATGCTAAAGCATAAACTCACATAGCCAATTCAAAAATACAAATAAATATATATATAAATAAACAAAATAAATTGAACTCCTCATCAGAGTTTCTTTTATTCGTTTTATTTATATATATTCGATCGGTTTGGAAGACAAAAACAAATAAAGAAAAATATGGGGATGTCAGCTGGTGTCAAATTTATCATATCTCTTGTTTTGGTAGTGTTTTTTGCTTTTGCCTTAACGGAGACAGAAGCAAAAAGATACATTGGTTATCCCGGTCTTGGTAGAAATCGACATAGTGGTTGTAATAAACTGAGACCTGAAACTTGTAAAAAGCAAGAAGCCAACCCTTACCAGAGAGGATGCGGAAAGATTTATCGTTGCGATCGTGAAGGCAATCGCATGTACGATAACAAATTAGACATATAATATTATTGACAATAATCCTTGAATGGATTAACATTTTTCTCACATTATATAGACATACTTGACATCTTCATATTTTTCTCATGTTAAATGAGATTTTTATAGTCCATTTTTGGTTCTGTAATTGATTTGTAACCCTTTATTGTTATGATCAATCACTTATTAATAAATTTATTACAGTTGAATTTATCTTTTTGATATTTGGATCAACGATTTTATTCTTTTTTAAAATTATTGAATAACACTAATTCTACAAAAATTTAAAGGCTTCGTGAAACTTGTAGAAAAACAAGAAGCCAACCCTTACAAAAGAGGATAGAGAAAGACTCAACGTTATGATCGTGAGGGCAATCTATGATACCAAATTAGACATATAATGTTTTTGACAATAATTCTTGATTGGATTGACATTTTCTCATTTTTCTCGTGTTAAATGAGAATTTGTAGAGTCCATTTTTGGTTCTGTAATTGATTTGTAACTCTTTTATGTTATGATCAATCACTTGATAAATAAATTTATCACAATTAAA
Source organism: Lepidium sativum (assembly GCA_023374145.1). Lineage (NCBI taxonomy): Eukaryota > Viridiplantae > Streptophyta > Magnoliopsida > Brassicales > Brassicaceae > Lepidium > Lepidium sativum. The sequence continues at coordinate 7,856 of JAKUCM010002665.1, read as the reverse complement.
TTTTGTTGTTGCTATTTTTAAAAAGTCACAACTTTCTTATATAGAGATTACCGTGTTAAAAATCCAACTAAAGATATAATTTAAAATAGATATACCAAGACTTACCTTCTCAATAACTCTTAACTAAATTATACTCGAATTGAAAATCCTTGCTCTGAAATTGGTTGAAACATCATATCGAATTTATTACATTTTGTGCAAACTAGATTTCTGTTATAATAAGGTTGGATCAATAAGGTTATTTTAGAAATATTTATCAACTATTATACGCTTTTCTAAATTGTCTTCATAACATGTCTTATTTATATATATATATATATATATATATATATATATATATATATATATATATATATAATTCAGCATTTAGGGTTGGCATTTGATGTTCCATTTCGGTTTTTACTTTTTTTTTTTAGTTTCTCTATTGTGCACTAAGTTTTGTTTGAATTTTTATTTTCTTTTCTTTTTCTAGTATATAGTATTCGAGAAAAATAAACATACTTAAAATAATTGATGTAAGAAAAAGAAGAAGTGTCTATTTAAAATCATTCATAGCTTTCTTTCACCATTTTTTGTGTAAATGTTAAAGTTCTTTTGTTCAACAATTCGATAGATAAAGACCCGATCTATAATACAATCTCACATCTAAAACCTCAAACAATATTATAAAGAAATTATACGACTTTTTGAAATTAAATTTTGATGGGAAAGACAACATAGATGGACCAAAACCACTTAACCGAAAATAATTTTCTATCTTAAAATTTTTGTATTATTTTTGAAGTTTTTTGACAAACCGTTGCAGAAAATAACAAGTAACAGCAAAATTTACTAAAAATATAAGACACACAACCATAACCTGAAAAGCCAATAAATTATACTAACAAACTATACGTCGTTTATGGAGTTTTCTAATAAAAACAACATTCATTTACTAAAATATATGTGGTTATTAATCACCATATAAAATTAGTCAACTTTGAATTCCGTTTGTTCTCTACTATAAAAACACGAAAATCCCCATCTTCATAATCACACCCAAAAGAAAAACTATTTCCAAATATATTTTAATACATAAATAAATATAAATTAAGCTCCTAATCGGAATTTCTTTTATAATTTATTTATTATTCAAATCTATTTGGGAAAAAAAAACAAAAACAAAATAATTATGGGAATGTCTAAAAGTGTCGAAGTTATTGTATCTCTTATGTTGGTTGTGTTCTTGGTTCTTGCAACAACCAATGTTGAGGCAAAATACATAAATTATGGAGATCTAAATTCAGGAGATCATGCTAGGAATTGTGACAAAAGACATCCTGAATCATGTCAAAAGCAAGAAGCAAATCATTACTCTAGAGGATGTGAAGCCATCGAACGTTGTCGTGGTGGTCGTGTCCTTAAAAATTTGGTTTTTTAATTATAAAATATCGTATGAATATTCTGATTGGAGTTCGACTCTCATTGTCTTTTATTTGTTCTATAAATCATTGTGACCATATGATGTTATGATATTAAATCATAACATATTTATATATATTTAAGTTATGTTATGTAATACATTTAAGTTTCTTCTAATCACAAAGTTTATGAGATCTTAACGCAGTCTCTCAACTTGTTATTTTTTCCAAATGATTTTAAAATAACTCTTATAATATTTTAGATTAATAAATCATTTTTTGAAATTACAAATGGCATCTAGTCTGGTGGCATACGGTAAGTCCACTTATGGCAGCGCATTTGCATAACCCGGGATCAAGTCCCCATGCCTACATTATGTAGGAATTTTGTTATTGGGCGAGCCAGTTGTGGCCCAATATAATTTGTCGTTGACAAAAAAAAAATCATTTTTGAAATTCAAACAAAGAAAAATGGAAAGAGAATTATGAAATCTTTCAGATGTGGAAAATTGAAACGATAAGAATCCTATTGCAAGGGATTTGATATCGGATAACATACTGTAAATCTTTTCAATCGGTTGATCACCATTGAAAACCGAGACTATAGACTTGTTCTCCGATTCGAGTCCATGGTTGAATCTATTGCAATGCTTGATATATTGTCTGACTGTATGCTTTCCTTGAAAGGTGCTTGTTCCCAAACCTGTTTTGCAAACGGAGAAAAGAAAGAAAAGACGCAAAGATGTTTCTTGATGATCACATCGAACACACTTATCATCAAAGGTAATTTTTCTTTTAATCTTCTTATCTCTATTGTTAGTGCATCCTTGGCTAGATCTCTATCATCAGAGATGAGAAGAGTGTGAAAAGTTTCTATCTATCCCAAGTGTTTGTTGATGGTAGCATTAGATCATCGCCTGTGAGTGACTTAGTTGCTTATGTGGCTGGTCTCATAGGGCAGTCAATTATGTTGGATGGTATCCACAAGTCTTCCCATATTCTGATGGTTCTTCAATCACCTAGGGCTCATCTAATTATTATTCTTGAGTAAGTCTCAATCTTTTAGAATACCTCTCCATCTTTGTGAACTTGAGTTTGTAGGTTCCACTTGTAAGAAACTTGAATTGTGGTAGTATGTTCCTAGTATTGTTCTTGTTAGGAGTAAGGTTGGTTCTTCAATGATTCACCAGGTGATCTTTGCCAAAAGGACAACATTGAAGTCTTCAATATCTTTGAACCAGAGACCTCCGCAACATGTAGAGGATGTCATCTTGTTCCAAGATATCCAACATGTTTTTTTCTCTCTCGAAGTGCTATCCCACCAAAATCGAGTTAGTGTTGATTGAATTTTCTCTGTGAGTGATTTTGGTAGGAGGAAACAAGACATGTGTAGCCAAAATACTTTTCAGAATCTCCATCTTACAACTTCAGATAAGAACCTGTTAAAGCTTTTTGGCGGATTCTATCAAAGATTTTCCTGCGGACAAGATGTTCAGGTAGTCCTAGGTATATGCCTATGCCTCCTTTTTCTATTCCCAGCAGTTGTTTGATGGTTTGTTTTTTCTTCGTTGCTTGTTTTTCTTGCAAAAGATATACATAATTTCTAGGCATTTATCATTTGACCTGAGACCTCCTCATAACATATAGGGAGATAGAAGATCTCCTTATTTTATACGTCGTTATGGACCATTTTTCTTTGGATTGTGTCGTTGATGATGAAGGAGTAGAAGATTGATTGTATGCATTGCATAATTTAGTTTGTGAAAACTTCATGAAACCCCTTTATCTATGAAGCTCTTACACATTACAAATTTTAAGAACATTATATGCTTCCAAAAAGAGTCAAAGAAATTTTATGAAAAATTTATCGGTATCACAAATCAACAATATATGGGCTAGTAAAAGTAGTCAATTTTAGAATATAAATTATATATGTTTAGTTATATCAATGAACAGTTCTGTCCATGAAGAAGAAAAAGTGTTTTGTTCCCAACTTTCCAGCATTTGACCATATTAATTTAATGTGATATTTTATTTTTCTCTAAAAAAATATGTACTATATATTATTAACAAAAACATTATTGATATAACAACATTTTGTAACATTAACCTGATTTTTTAAAAGAGTTAAAAATAGAGGTCTATTTGATTTGTCTATGATTTATTTATATACCAGATAACGAATTTGAATTTTACTATACTCTAATTAAAAAAATTTAGTTATAAATTAAAAATTGTCAATCAAAAAGTTATTAGTTGGTAACAATCTTTTCAAACGACTATAAATAAGTCCAAATAAAGTTGTTTGCAAACGTTCGTTTCAAACTAAATGCAGATTGGTAACAAAATAGACATATTATTTGCAAACGACTATTTGGATATAACCAAACAAACCCAATATTTTTTTGAATATTTCACGTCTGTGGCTGATTTTCAAAATATTTTTTCATCGTCAAAATATCTAAAACGTTTATTTGATTTGTTATATGTCCAAATCAATCTAGCTTTTAGTTTTTTCTTCTTCAAAATTCGTATTTTGATAGACAGAAAATAGCTGATACAGGGGAAAACGAGTACGTTGAAAGTTTAATAATGGTTTGGGTTTTGTAATTTGATTCGATATATATATCTTAATTCGATGTAGTATATGTAAAAATATTGTATATATATTTTATTAACGTTTCTGAAGCCTTCCCACATGTTAATATTAGTATATCTTAAGCTTATTCTCTCCTCTTTTTTTGTTAATATACAAGAATAAATCATATAATAAATTTAATATTTATTTGTCTAGATTCATATACTTTTATAGAAAAGTGTTTGAGTTGGGTAGCTTCCGCTAGAAACATTCGTTTAATCTAATTATTTTTTTCATATGATACCAACTTTTTATAGAAACACATTAGCCACCAAAATAGAGGAGCTGGTATCCTAAAAACATTAATCATACATCAATAAAAAATGCTTTATAATTATTTATAAACTATAATATTACTTTTGTCATTAGTTAGATCAACAAAATACATAATTCTTAACTTAAATATTATCACACGATTAATTGAATCATACCCGAACATATTAATCTGTAAAGTTAAACAATCATCTAACAAAAACACTTTATAAAACCCAACTCGGATTTCTCAAATGAATACTTCCACTGCGAATATGAAAAATCCAGGTTTACATACCATACACTTGCAAATGGCTCTTAACCTAGTAGTAGGCGGTAAGTCCACATAAGGCAGATTATTTGCATAACCAGAAATCGAGTCTCCCGCCTACATTATGTAAGGATTTGTCTATTGGTCTGGCCATTTGTGGTCCAATATAATTTACCGTTGACAAAAAAAAAATATCATAACACTTCTCCAACCACCATATTTTTAATAGAAAAATTGATATTAATAATAATAGAAAAACTTGTAACTAACAATCTAACCATAGAAACATACTCCCTCCGTTTCGTATTAATTGTCATTCTACAATATTTCACACATATTAAGAAAATATTTAAATGTTGTATTATGCCCTTAATTGACTATTAGAATTCTAAACCATTTAATATTTTATTTATTTATTTAGAGACAAATGAAGTCATTTTATATTAAAAATGCATTGGAAAATGAAAATAACAACTAAAATAAAATAAAAAAGTTAACTTAGAAGGACAACTAATATGAAATATTTTCTACAATACATTTTCTCTCTCTTCTATCTATTTAATCGTATTTTTTTGTTAATAACTAAATCAACAAAACCTAATTTATAATATAAAATCTCTTATAATTTATCTTTTGTAGTAAAAAATGATCAAAATCTCTAATGTCAGAATTAACAGCTGGATCATTATTATCATTATGGTAAGAAGAATTCATCCCATCATTTTGATCACATTTTAAGAGAAAATAGTTATTGACTTCAATTTTATTTTAGCATGACTATTCTCTTAATTGTTAGAAAATACATGGTTATTGCTCAAACTAACCCTATTTTATATACAAAAAACAACTAATTTACACTGTTTATTTTTAATCGTTGCATACAAAGTATCCAGACGCTGATAGAGTATTATACAAATCAATGTTGGGGAGACTAAACTATCTACTAAACATTACTATATTTAATGACTAATCACCCCTTTGAACTCTATTTAAACACTTATTAACCACTTGATGCACTTGTTTTAAAATTTAATTTGATATTACAAAGAACAAAAATATTCAATATATAAAATAGAGTATTTGTTTTAACAAATATTATTTTATTTTTCAACAAAAAATAGATGACATGTTGGACATCTCTTCAAATCACAAACATGACATTTGCGAAATATAGTGACATATCTAGAAGATTTGTAAGTCTTCCTCCCTTAGAAAACCTTTTGAAGTTGAATTTTTTTTTTTAGTTTTTTTGTTCTCTTTATTTGATTCCTCTTATCAAATTACAAAACAGATTTTTTTGCTCATCAAATTAAAAAGTTTACGCGAGAGTCTTCCTTTGTAGGCATGATGCTATCAAACTGAATTGACAATATATTTTTTTTGTCGACTATGTTACTGACTTTTAATTCTCGCTCCTACTACTGCAGGTAGGAAGTTCCGATTTCTGCTGCCTTGAAGATTTGTAAAGTGATTATACCATTGAGCCATCTATCTTTGGTACTGAATTGACAATTTAAAAGAATTGAAAATTTTGTTGACTAAAAATTTGTGTTTAATAATGATTTATACAAGAGTTTGATACGTGCAAATCTTATAAAATATATCTAACTGATAAAATGATGTTTGAATAGTCATTTATCTATAATTAATGGTCGTGGATCATTATAAAATGAAACGAGATATAATTGGTAAAGAATAAGAATAAAAAAATGCTTCTTGAAAATAGTGAAAGTGATGACTTTTTCATAGCTTTCGAAGTACTTAACTACCTCATATAATTACTCTTAATTAGTAAACTAACTAAGTTCACAAATGATGAAACTTTTTTAAAACGAAAAGTTAAACCTTCACAGGATCCATACCAAAAATAGTCGAATCATATGTAATCAAACTCCATGTAACTATCAATATCTTCAACGCACAAAGAATTCAACTATTTTGTTTGTCTTTTTCAAAGAGTTATTAAATTGTTGACAAAAAGATTTGTTAGTTAGCCACGACCGCTATTATTACTTTATGATAAATTTGTTACTACTTTATACAGATTTATTTTTGTGATGTCAAGCTTTTTTAATAGGTAGAGATTCCGGCTAAATCAAATAAATATAAATTAAGATACGAATTGGAAAAGTTTTAAACACTAGAAAACTTCTTTGAAACTATATGTTTTTGTTGGCTAAAAGTTTAAACGTTTGTTGATCTCTCTCTCTCCGGATCCGAATCTAACAATTTTATCCTATTAGGTTAAAAATACTAGTGAGTATCAGTTGGAGTAATGTTTAGTTATGTTTTGAATATTTTGAGTAATTTTTTTAAAAAATTAGGTAACTTTCGATTACTCGACTATTTTTTGAATATGCGGGTATGGTTTGGGTCTTCAAATTATTAAAATATTTGGATATTTGAATAGTTTTTAGTTCTTTAGATTAAGATCGAACCTAATCCAGACCTAAATAATTTAGATTTATTTAAAGGTTTGGTTGATATTTTTTTTTTAAATAATGGAGTCACTTTACAAATTATCAAGATACTAAGGGTCGAACTTCCTACCAGCATAGTAGAAGTGGAATTTAAAAAACGAATAGATTACTTGACAAAAAAACAGTGTAGTTGGGGTCTAAGAGAGGAAATTTATATACAGATATCTATAAAATGATATTGGTTAATGATATTATTTTTGTATATATTAATTTATGTGAAATTAAAATGATGTTGCTTAATGATACGTACAGTACTTTAAATTGTCAAAAGCATTTTTATAAATTACAAATGAAAATGCAACGAACCCATATATCCTAAATTCATAACAATTCAGAGTAATAGAGAAAAACGAATTTTGGCTTGAACAGTAGTAATTTTTATTTTGAACAAATTTCTCTGAAAATATGAATATAATTTGATTATAGTTAAATTCATCGTATCCATCTAATAATATCTAATCGCCTTTTTGGAGAGTGGACATGAGGAAAAGTTATACAAGTGGATGAAATTATAAACAATTAAATAAATAAAAGATGTAAACATAATGTTATGTTTATAAATTCTATACATTTTAATTAAAAAAATATTATTTATTCAAAAAATATATTAATAAGTCGAATTAAGAATACATAACATATGTTATTTAGAGGTGATAAAAATAGAAAACAATTAACATTAACGTGTGTTTTTTAATACAAGTATGGTTTGGTTTCAAAGTCTTTGACTTTGAAGTTTGAACTTTTCAAGCTACGTCTACTTGCCCGTCATCATCTTTCATCTTCTTAAATCTTCGTCTCTCTGTTTATATTAAGAC
>JAKUCM010002664.1:0-78427 GCA_023374145.1 Lepidium sativum | reverse complement strand
CATCTTGAACTTCAACCTTAGACCAGTTGATTCCTCATTGGTCTTCTTGTACTCCGAAATACTTCGTGATAAGCTCCAAAAAGTACCTAAAAGTCCCTTTTATGCAATGTATGCAATGCCCGATACTAATAATGCAAATTATGCTAAAAGGAACCTAAAACAATGATAATAATGCAAGTATGAATGCAAAACATGCTAAATAATGGTCCTAAAATGTGGTAAAATGCAGACACATCAAGTATGTACTCTTTTTCCCATAGAGAGTTTTGTCCCAATTGGGTTTTCTTTCATGGGTTTTAATGAGGCAGATGGAATCACTACGGTGAGTTACTTAGGAGTCTTACCATTAAGGGAATAATGTACAAACCAATCTGGTATTGTACTTAGTAGATTTTTTGAGGTGCACCAATTAGTGGGACGCCTCGTTGTATTTATTTAAACGCTTCGTTGTTTTATTTAAGTTTCAAACTACATGTTGTTTTTCGGTTTAAAAACTACATGCTGTTCTGTTTTAGGGTTGTATATAAACCCCAAAACTTGCTGTAAAAGTCAGAGTTGAATAATAGCAACCACTTTTCTTTGAAAGAAAATCGAGTTCTTCTCTCAATTGCTGATTCCTTGAATGCGTTCTTCGAATCTGGGATTTCAATACACGTTGTGAATTTGAATCCCTTCTACCTAATCACCATCACGTTCTTCTCCTCCATCATTCTATCACTTCTATTGACTCTCAGAGAGTTTACCATCGTATCTCATAAACCCCGCGATCAATTCCGCTCAAAACTCATCACCACGTTCCACACACTCCAATCTATCCGCTGCTCAAATTTCATTCGATTTCGAGTTCTCTAGCTCCGATTTTCAGAGTCCTATCCTAGGGAGGATCACATCACTAAGGCACAAAGACTTCAACAAGCCATTGGCACAATGCCCAATCAGGCTGAAACCAACCTTAGCCCCACAGCTAATCCAACCACATTCGTTGTAATTCAATCTAGCTAAGGGTTGTCTAAGAGAGGTGCATACGCTTGCACTCTTTTTCCCTTCGTCTAGTTTTATTCCCATGGGTTTTCTAGACAAGGTTTTCAATAAGGCAATGTTGGATGCACTTATTCATCTATCCTCTTAGATAACATGCTGAAAGGAAGAAAGAGAAGAGTAATTTCAACTAATGCTTTAAGTGGACTTCTTTTAGTCTTTTGTTTTATGTTTTGGGATTTTGAACTTTCAACCCATTCTTTTCAAAAGCCCATTTTGTGGCTCAGCTTTCCTATAACTAGGTTGAACCCTAGTTCAATTTATCAAACATTTTATTCTAAAACTTTTCCCTCACTTGTTTGATATGTATTGTGTGTAATATCCATACAACTTGGATCTTGCCCTCGTGTGTCATATCCTGGGTGAATTCAAGCTGAAGGTCAAGAGTTTTCATCCCTCTTGATAGTTCAAATCGATCCATAAAGTGGTCCAAAACGACTGTTCATCTTCACCATCGTATCTCCTTCATCCCTCAACAGAATCCACTAAAACTTTGTCACAAGTAGTATCGTCTAGTCGTTATTCCGCTGACAAAATTTCAGATCAATCCGAATTGTTTAGAGATTGATTTCGTTCATCACATCTGAACGTGTCTCTTCGGCTTCGTTCGTGTTTCATACTCTTGGGTGTTCACAATCTCTTGAATTCGCTCCTGGATGCTCCTAACCCATTATAGGAGTGTATCAATCAATCTCGATTTCGTAACACAACCAATGTAGTTCATGAAGGGTTTTACAGTTAACAAAGCTTCTAGATTATGGTCATCGTGATGCAACATATGAAACTATCCTAACTTGGCTTAGGACACTATCTCATTTCAAATTGACATTGCATTGTCTTGCATTTTTCTTCAATAGATCTCATGTGTAAATAGAACATATGAAAATGGATACCTAAAAGGATCAAGCTCAACTTTCTAACTAAACCAATATAGTTCATGACAGATCACAAAATGGCATAACTTATAGATTATGGCCAGAATGATCGTGATGCAACCTGCGAAACTACCCTAAATTGGCTTAGTGCACTATTTTATGTCAAAGTGGCATTATATTGCTTTGCACTTAGGTTTAAACATCACTGTAAAAGGACAACATGTACATGGATACGTTTAAGAATCAAGCTCGAGTTCATAACTCAACCAAAGAAGTTCATAAAGGGTTTTCCAATTGACTTTACTTCTAGATTATGGCCACAATGATCGTGATGCAACATATGAAACTACCGTAACTTGGCTTAGCACACTATCTCATGTCAAATTGACCTTACATTTTCTTGCAGTTTGCTTAAAGAGATCACATGTGTAGAAGGATCATATGAACATGGATAGCTATATGGATCAATCTCCACTTTCTAACTAAACCAATGTAGTTCATGACACGTTCACAAATTGGCATAACTTCTAGATTATGGCCAGGATAATCGTGATGCAAACTATAAAACTACCTAATATTTGCTTAGCGCACTAGTTTATGTCACAGTGGTATAACATTGTCTTGCACCTAGCTAACAACATCACATATGTAAAAGGATCAAATGAACATAGATAGTTTTAAGAATTAAGCTCGATTCCATAACACAACCAATGTAGTTTATGATGGGTTTTACAGTCTCAATATCCATATTGACCATCATATCCACCTCATGCCCAAATTGGAATGATGACTTCTCAAAATTCACATGTTGTCTTAACTCTTTAAGATGGACATTTATTTTTTGTTCGCTTTATAGAAAACAGAGTATCATCAACACATAAAACATGAGAGACCGTTGGGCTTTGCCTCACAACTATAAGGTCAAAAATGACCATGAGGTTTCCATTAATCGGAACTGAATACCTAACAAAAGTAATGCAATGCATAATGCATTTAATTCAGCAAGCATAAAATCCAGAATGCAAAAGAAGTTTGTCAAAAAGAATTATTCTACTATGTCATAAGCTTTACTTATATTAATCTTTATGAGCATAAAATTCCCAAGTTTGTCAAAAAGAATTATTCTACTATGTCATAAGCTTTACTTATATTAATCTTTATGAGCATAAAATTCCCTCTTATAAATCTAGTTGTTTTCAAAGCAGAAAACATTTTTTGAGTAATCACTATTTTATCCAAAATCAACCGTCCTAAAACAAAGACCGATTTTGTATGTGAAACCGGAGAGGGAAGAACTCATTTCAACCTCAACTATTTTTTGCCCTCCTAAGTTTAGTCTTACCATCCATTGATATCTACTTTTTCGGTTTCCAAAAAAAATCATCTTCTTTATAAACTATTCTAAAATCCTCTGATGCCTCACAAATTTCCTCAGTAGTCTTGGAATCATCATTTTTATACATTTCAATAATCAAAATGGTCAATTCTAACATTGCCAGATGGAACATCGTTTTTCCTCCACCGAAATATTTCTCACCTACAATTAATGATCTTATCCATAATCCAATCATTCCTCAAACCTGAGTATCTCTTCCAACGCATAACTATTGTTCATGAGATACCTGATTTCCCTAGCTAACGCTTATTAAAACTAAAATCTAATCATTTTTCTAAAATCTTTCGTTGAAGTTGGACCATGAAAAAATTTCTTTTATATATAATTATATTGTAATTTTGTTATAAAAGTGACATGATTGTGATTACTCATCAAAATATACGATGAGTCAAGCATTACGGGTCAAAATATTATAATAAGTGTGGACACCATCTAAGAGTCTCACCAACCTACTCATGTTTTTATCTTGATTAAAGTTATTATTAGTTCAATTTTATAATATGTTACCACCACAAATTGCTATGTTCTATTACTATGGAGATATGATTTTATTTGTCTCAAATTTAAATTATATTTTTATATGTTGTTATAATGATCGGTGTATCGTATGTACGATGATTCATTTACTATACATATATATTAGTTTTGGGATGATATGTGATGTCTTCTCTAAACTTAGTCGATGTGGCTGATATTAAGAATGAGTGATTTCTTCACCAAACATATATATATATATATATATATATATTATTTTTGGCATGATAGGTGATGTCTTTTTTGAATCGATTGGTATAGTAGACTACGTCTCCATCATTATTTTTCTAAACGTTCAGACAAGCGGTAAAATAGAAATTTCCAGAAGACGTTTATAAAAACGTTCGAAAAGAAAAATGTTCTAAAATTAAATATGGGGTCATGTAATTTTTCATGTGGCGACTATATGCCCACTGCAAATATTCCATCAAAAGTTATTGTTCCGGAAAACCAAAATGATGGAAAAATATTAAATAAACCTAATGTTTAGTCTTAAAGGAAGAGACCTGGTGTGATTCTCCCTAGGATAGAACTCTGAAAATCGGAGCTAGAGTACTCGGAATCGAATGAAACTTGAGCAGCGGATAGATTGGAGTGTGAGGAACGTGCTGGTAAGTTTTGAGCGGAATTGATCAAGGGGTTTCTGAGATACGATGGCAAACTCGTTGAGAAACAATAGAACTGATGGAATGTTGTGGCGGAATGGATTAGAATAAGATAAGGACGTGATGGAAACTTGTAGGTGACGAAGATGAAGTGATGGAAACTTGTAGGTGAATAAGATAAGGACGTGATGGAAACTTATAGGTGAATAAGAGAAGGGAATTTTCCATTTCTCTTCTAGGGAATTTTCCATTTCTCCTAGGGGTTCTAGATTTGTTTATGTTTGATTAAGGTCTTAGATCTCTTTAATTTAAGTGTTCTTAATGCTTGTTTCTTTCTGATCAATTGAAATTCGATCTCTTGGTGAATCCCCCCCCCCCCCCCCCCCCCCCCCCGAGAGGCGTTTGGGGAATCACTTGAACATGCTTAAGTTAAGATAACATCTTCCTAGCTCAAGAGATTGATTGTATAGGGTGTTATTAGGCTTTGTAAGGTCCATACTTAAAGCCTCTTGAATTTCCAATCGTTGGGCGAGAGTCAAGTCAGGTTGTCTTTTAGGAGAGGTCCCATTGCGCGAGAGCGAATGTGATTACTTTGTGATTCCTTGCTTAGAGGTCATCTAAATAGGTTGATAAATAAGTCTGGAACCCCTAGGAATACCCTAATCATTGATCCTCAACCTCGAGAACCCTCTTTTCCTTTATTGAATTTTCGTGATTTTAATACTCGGATTTTAGGTTGAGATTCTGTGTTGCACTTCATTTTGTTTTACTATGGCTTTATTTTCAATGCTGCGTTTTTACATTCTATTTTCATGTCTCGTTTTCAGCATTCTGTTTTAGTATTTTTTTTTCACCTAGATTAGGACACTACTCACTTAATCGAATCTGGCTTAGATTAGGATAAGTAGATTTAATCTTGATTGCTAGTTACTCTCCCAGTGGATTGACACCATACTGTACTACAATTGATTAGATAAACAGTTTGGTATTTGAGAAAACACCATAAAAAAGTCTTTATTAGTCCTCTACCTCACTTTCTGAACTCTCCTGAAGCACAATCTCTCATCCTTCTCTCAATAGAAACATCTTCTTATTAGGACAATCTCTGGAGTAGTGTCCCATTCCTTTACACTTGAAGATCTCACATTGCTATTAGAAGTGCCACTTCTGGTTTTAAGCTCTGTTTTGACCTTTTCTTTCACTACAAAGACTGCGGGTCTGTTATCTTTGATTGGAGCTGATTTGGTGAATTCTCTTAACTTAGGGATACTAGAAGTGAAAGTAGACCTGCCAATTCTCCTCTTAAGTTGTGCCTCTATTAACTCAGCTTTGTGCACCATCTCCTGCACATCTTCATAATTCTGCAGCTCTACCTTATCTTGCAACTCTCTGTTCAATCCCCAAGAAAATGAGACATCACCATATCATCACTCTCCCTCAAATCAGCTCTGATCATAAGTGTCTCCAACTCCTGATAGTAATCACGAACTGATCTGGTGCCTTGTACAAGGCGTCTCAACTTGCTAAGCATCTCTCTCTGATAGTGCGCAGGCACAAACTTTCTCCTCATGTGTCTAATAAGTTCTCTCCAAGTGGTTTATGGAGGCTCTATTTCTCTATCTCTGACGAGTCCTAACTTCTCCCACCACAACAATGCATAGCCATTAAACTCAAAGACTACTATCTTAACCTTGTTAAGTTCATAAGTTCCCTGCACCAGAAAATTAGACTCCATCTTTCTCTTCCAATCCAAATATGATTATGCATCGTTAGTGCCATGAAAAAGGAGGGAATTGGATCTTAATGTTGCTCAGCTGCTGCCTCAAAGGATCATACTCACGTGCATTGCCTCTGTTTCTAGGTCTCCTTAACGTTTCACCACTATATTCTGATCTTTTACCTTCTTCTGAATGCTCATGATCTGATTCCACATAAATCCTATGTCCAGCAATGTAATCAGACCGTCTTTGTGGCCGTGTGCTTCTCCTTTGATGGCCAACTGTTTCTCTGTCCCTAATTGGTGATTTAAGACGTCTAACTCACTGCTCTTTAAAAAAAGAACCCACGTGCGCCTTTCCGTTAGCAATCTTGATTGCTTCATTGGGACTAGGAGGCTCTGATGATTCTGGCTCGGTAGCACTTTGATCATTCTTTAGCTCTTTGAGTCTGTTCTCAAACTTGCTATCAAGCTGCTCTAGTTGCTGAAAGAGCTGAGAAGCTATTGCTTGATTGGCTTCTTTGATTTGCTGAGACATGGCTTTGTTTAGAGCTTCCATAGCTTCAGTTTAAAGCTCCATGGTACCTGAAAGGAATTCAAAACAACTCACAGTAACTACTTCTAAGACGAAAAGAAAGGAAATAAAAGCCTAAAAATATCGAAAATTCTTTTCCTAATCCTACTAGGAATAGGATTCCTAAACTAATCCTAATTCTAACAGGCAAACACAAAACCTAATCCTTGTTTTAATAGGAAAACATAAACTAATCCTAATTCTAATAGGAAAACTCAAAACCTAATCCTAATTATAATAGGAAAACTCAAAACTAATCCTAATTCAATCAGGAAAACGAAACCTAATCCTAATTCAATCAGGAAAACGAAATCCTAATGCTAATTCAATCAGGAAAACAAAACTAAACCCAAACAATGAATGAGAACGAAAATAACAACAGAAACAGAGATTAGAGTTAGAGATTTTCTCAGCCTTGGCACAGAGCTGGCTCTGATACCACTTGATGTGATTCTCCTTAGGATAGAACTCTGAAAATCGGGGCTAGAGTACTCGGAATCGAATGAAACTTAAGCACCGGATAAATTGGAGTGTGCGGAATGTGCTGGTAAGTTTTGAGCGGAATTGATCGAGGGATTTCCGAGATACGATGGCAAACTCGTTGAGAAACAATAGAACTTATGGAATGTTGTGGCAGAATGGATTAGAATAAGATGAGGACGTGATGGAAACTTGTAGGTGACGAAGATGAAGTGATAGAATTGATAGATTTCTGTGATTAAATGAATTAGTGAAGAATCTCTTGGCTCACAACGTGATGGGAGATTCAGGCTCTAGGATTTCCAGAACCGTGGCTTGAGAGCATGGAAAACTCAATAAGAAGTCTTTTTCAATGGTAATACTCTAAAGAAGTTTACACCAAGTTTTGGGGTTTAAATATAACCATAGAACCAAAACAACATGTAGTTCTAAACAAAAACAACATGTAGTTTGAAACTTATAAAAAACAGCAAAGTGTTTATATAAAAACAACGAGGTGTCCCCTAATGGTGCACCTCAAAGTCTACTAAATACAATACCAGATTGGTTTGTACATTATTCCCCTAATGGTAAGACTCCTAAGTAACTCGCCGTAGTGATGCCATCTGCCTCATTAAAAACCATGAGAGAAAACCCAATTGGGACAAACCTCTCTATGGGAAAAAGAGTACAAACTTCCTCACCTAAGTTACCTAGTTATCATTACCAGGAGAAGTCTTCAAGATGGAGATGTTGAAGACTTGTGCAGCTGCTAGCTCGTCAACTCCTTCTGCAATGAGGGAATGAGCTTCTTTCGCCATTTCCTTAGCTCTGGAACGTGTAATCCGACCCTCTACTTCTGGTGCTGCAGTTGTTGTGCCATCAACGATCATATCAAGACCAATAGGGTAAAAAAAAATTCCCTAAAAAGAAAAGACATTAGAGAATTTAATGAAAGTGGTTCAAATAACAGAGACCAAACGTCTTGGGGAGTGGGGAGCACTCGGGGCGTCCGGGACCCGAAACGTTACACCCGGGGAATTTGTCTCACGGGATATGTTGCTGGTTGTAGAAGTACTAGGGGGTTGTGAAGAGGGATCTGACACACCTAGACGATACAGAAGACATTTAAAGGTCGCGACCCTATCCATGGCTGGTTCGGAAAGCTCGTATAGATCCTCCTAATTCCGTTTGTCGTAGAGCCTGCAATCCTCAATGAACTTCACATCCCGGGACATAAGAACTGTCCTAGTTTCCGGATCATAGCATTTATATCTTTTTGGGTGGAGGAATAGCCAAGGAACATACACTTTGTGCTTTTAGCCTCAATTTTGTTCTGAAGTTCTCCGGCCACTAAGACAAAAAAAAAACACAACCAAACACACGTAAGTGATTCAAAGGAGGTTCAGTTTTGTTTAGTACCTTATATGGAGATGTATCTTATAGTATTTTTGTTGGAGTCCGATTAATGAGGGTAACAAGCTGTCATGACTGCGTCTCCCCAAAATCTTTTAGGGACATTCATGTGGAGCATAATAGATATTGTGACCTCCATTAGGTGTCTGTTTTTCCTTTCCACAACCCCATTTTGTTGTGAGTTATTTTGACAACTTGTTTGATGTAGGATCTCTTGCTTGGTTAGGTACTCTTGGAATGAATTACTCATGTATTCTCCTCCATTATCCGTTCTTAGTACCTTCAATTTTGAGTTGAAATGATTAGATATGTAATTCTCAAAAATTTTAAAGGCATCAAAGACTATATCTTTTGATGGCATAAGAGTTATCCATGTATATTTCGACTTTTCATCTATGAATGTAACAAAATATTTATGGTGATCTCTAAACGAGCAAGGGGAAGTCCAAACATTCGAATTCACAAGATCAAAACAATTTTCATAGATAGTAGAAGATATAGGATAAACGGATTTGCAATGGTTTCCCAAAATGCAAGTTTCACAATCGATAGTGTCAAACACAAAATTAGGTAACATAAGTCTCATAGCATGAAAATGAGGATGTCCAACTCTAGCATGCCAAACAAGATTACTAGGGCTACCAACAGCCGAATTAGAAAAAGCTGAACTATTGCTAATAAACCGAGATAAAAACTTAGGGTCTTCAAGGACATAAAGTCCGTTTTTCACTTTTCCTTGTCCAAGCAAGCTTCCGGTCTCAATATCCTGAAATTGTGCACCATTAAGTCCAAATATAGCATAGCAATTCATATACATAACAACCCTTCTAACTGATAAAAGATTCAAGGTAAATTACGGTAAGTAGAAGGCTCTAGACTTTTTACCGAACAAGTCTAAGTTCCCTACTCCACTAACCGATATCCTATTACCATTTGCTATTACAACACTCCCTATGCCTGGCTCAATATTGCAAACGAGATTCTTATCACTAGCCATATGTTGAGAGGCTCCCGAGTCAATAATAAGAGGCTTAAATAAAGTTTCAGTGTAATAGCAAATACCGGAATCCTTTAAGGATTTAAGGGAGTTGATTAGAGCATCAAGGTATGAATTCTTCATAGTGTGTCCACAAAATGAGGAAGAGGCTGCGGATGGGTGTTCTTGTTCCTTTGAGGAGGAACCGAGCATTGCACCGGATAAGGACCCATATTCTTCTGAGGCTCCATGAGACACATTGACTTTGGAGTCTTTGAACTTTGCGTGTTTAAGATGGTGACGGAGAAGCCATCACTTTTCCTTTGAATGACCCTTCTTCTTGCAATGGTCACAAACCAACTTCTTCATATCTTCAAATCTATCTTGAGGCTTGTTTGCCGAAAGAAGACTTGCAAGAGCTTTCTTTACCTCAAACACTCTTGTCAAGTTGGAGACGTTCCCAAATACCTGTTTCAAGGTTTCCCGTAGATCCTTAGCCGTTTCACAATATGAATAGGCTTCAGGGATTGGAGGGTCTAAGGAGCTTTGGATGATGGATTTGACCGCGTGATCAGTTTGGAACCACTCATCATCCTCCTCAAGGTAGTCTTCTTCTTCACCGTCACTTGAGAGAGAATCCCTTGGTGGTCTATCCTTCACGATATGGCTCCAAAAACCCCTTCTTGTGCAGATTGTTGTCTTCAAGCATCTGGCCCAAAGAAGGTACTTAACCCCTTTTAGAGTAAACAAAATAATAGGTGATTTTCCATGGTTGAAATTCATTTTCACCATGAAACAAGAACAGATCTAGAAAGATTTCGGAGTTCTTGTTGAGAAAGATCGAAACTTTGACTTGTTTCTATACCAAAGATTGAAGCTTTAGGTGTTTCTAGGGTCAAAGGCAGATTTCTTTATTCAGTTTCGAGTTTTTTCCGTACTACAATAGAGATTTGCACGAAATAACAGAGAAACACAGAGAAACACAGAGTAAAAAGGAAATTTAATAGAAAAAATGGATTATAAAACGAGAAAAACCCTCAAAAAGTCTTTAAGGATCGAAGAAATCTCTGATACCATGTAAGAATTTTGTCTAAGTGTATGATACTAATGAAGAATAAGAGAGAATTTGAGAGTAAAAGGAGAATAACTCCATCGTTTTTCATTGATTCAAAAATAAGAGGTTACAATCGATTTTATAGAGAAAGCATACAGGAAAGAGAAAAGCAAGTGGTCCAAAAAGCAAGTGCGGACCACATTGGGACCACTTTTCATAAGAAGACAAACGAGTGTGGACCACCTTTGTCTTCTTTTCCCAACGGTCAAGAAGTGTCCCTTTCATGAATTGGGACTACTTCTTAACTTACTTTTTCCCAACGGCTTATTGAGAAGCCTTCTTCCTTGATGACCCTATTTTTGCACCAACTTATCTTTGACTCTTATTTTGAACTTGATAATCTTTGGCACTCTTTTTGCACAAAGATTGCTTGGTCAAGATAGACTTGACTAATACTAGTCCCAAGCTACCAGACTGTACCTTTTGTCATACATAGTGGTAGTCGAAGGCCACATATTTGACTCGAGAGTGAAACATGAGATTAGCACATATATATGTTGTGCCATATTGTCACAATAAATGGCAAGAGGTGTTTGTAGAGGAATACCTAGTTCACTAAACAACGACTTGATCCAAGTTATTTCTGCGGTGCTACTGGCAACATACCTGTATTCTGCTTTAGTGGATGATCGAGCCAATGTGTCATGTTTTTTCATCGACCATGACATTAGGTGAACCCCAGTGTAGCAGACATACGCATTTGTGATAGGATCCTAGGGATCTATCTGAAGCAAAGGCTGCGAGGTTGAGTCGGAAGGATAGGGATTGGGAACGAGTGCAGAAGGAAGCGTGATCGCGTGTGAGGGTTACAGCCGAGGCGCAGATGTCGAGGGTGAAGCGATGGTAAATACGAACGGGGAAAATCGAAGTGAGGATGAATTTGGTACGTCACAAAGGCGTGGTGAATGGTATGCCTATGATGGTTAGAAGTTCTCTTGAAATCTAACAAGATTGTAAGAGGAACAAATTCAATCTTAAGAACCAAATAAAGTTTTCGAATTCTCTTCGAAGAACAAAAGTTTTAAGTTGATACTTGGCTGCCTGACAAATCCAGGATTTTTACATATTAATAGAAAGAAACTAGGATTTTTACAAATAATCTAGATAAAAACAACACAGAGTTTAAAATAAAACAACAAGTTGTTTTTGTAAGAAAACCAAAAACATCACATCGTTACCTTATTCCCAAAGTAATAAACTAAAGTATCTTGACATAAGTGATTAATCTGCCTCGTTAAAATCCTTGGTTCGGACTTCTTTCCTTCCAATACCTCCCATAAGGAAAAGAGTACAGAAGAACCACTTAGCTACTTATCCTAATCTAAGCCAGATTCGATTTAGTGAGTGGTGTTCTATTCTAGGTGACAACAAAATGCTAAAACAGAGTTCTAAAAACGAGACATGAAAATAGAGTGTAAAAACATAGCATTAAAATAAAGCAATAGTAAAACAGAATGAAGTGCAACACATAATCTCAACCTAAAAGCAGAGTATTAATAGAGGAAAAACGGGTTCTCGAGGTTAGGGATCAATGATTAGGGTATTCCTAGGGGTTCCAGGCTTATTTATCAACCTATTTAGATGACCTCTAAGCAAGGAATCACTAAGTAATCACATTCACTCTCGCGCAATGGGACCTCTCCTAAAAGACAACCTGACTTGACTCTCGCCCAACGATTGAAAATTCAAGAGGCCTTATGTATGGACCTTACAAAGCCTAATAACACCCTATAAAATCAATCTCTTGAGCTAGGAAGATGCTATCTTAACTTAAGCATGTTCAAGTGATTCTCCAAACGCCTCTCGGGGGGGATTCACCAAGATATCGAATTTCGATTGATCAGAATGAAACAAGCATTAAGAACACTTAAATTAAAGAGATCTAAGAACTTAATCAAACATAAACAAATCTGGAAATCCCTAAGTTTTCCCCTAATCTCACCCTTTCCTCAAGAACCCTAGACTAACTTACTCAGAATTCATGAAATAAAACATAGACTCAAAATCGAAATCTAATTGCATAAAACTTAAGACTAAAAAAATCGTAAATTGCTAAAATAGAGAACTCAAAATTTGTTGGAAAAGATAGTATATTAAAACTCAAAATTCTAGTACAATTTATAGATCAAAAGATCTTAAAGAAAAAAGGAAAATTCCCTAGAAAGAAAAATGGGAAATTCCTTTAAAAAGTAAAAAGGTAATTTCCTTAAGAAAGAAAATAGAAAAAGCCTAAAATAGTTATTGGGCTTGCACAAATGGGTATTGGTGGGCCTTTTTCGCAGAGAAGCCCAAGAAGTCAATCTTCGTGAAAAGTCCTAGTTTTGGTCCGCAAATCCACTCGACCAAGTGATGGTCGAGTGTCAGAAACTCGAGTGCCAAATCTTCTAGTTCACATCCTGAACTTCAACCTTAGGCCAGACGATTCCTCATTGGTCTTCTTGTAGTCCGAAATACTCCATGATAAGCTCCAAAAAGTGCCTAAAAATACCTTTTTATGCACTGTATGCAATGCGCAACACTAGGAGTTCAAATTATGCTTAAAAGAACCTAAAAAAATGATAATAATGCAAGTACGAATGCAAAACATGCTAAATAATGGTCCTAAAATGTGGTAAAATGCAGACACATCAACTCCCCCAAACTTAGTCTTTGCTTGCCCTCAAGCAAATATGCATTAAACAAACGACTTGTCAAACTGAAAAACCGTAATCCACAAGTGAACCCTCATTCCTTTGTAAGAACCACAATTTACTTTCATCAAGGCTGAGCATAAAAACTGAATATTCCCTAACACTTAGTTGGACTCTTAAGAAACTCATATTCGAAACCTATTTCTTTTAAGTGTAGTCCGCCAGAGGGGCTATTGATCAAAGACCTTGGGATTCAACTTCCTCAAATTTAGCTAGTCACTATGGTTTAAGCATTTTCGATCACTTCTCAACTCCTACTCGTTTTTATTGGCTTTAGCTTTATCATTGAAGCACGAAAAAGTACGGGTTTACGCATAGTCCCGATTCACCTTAGGCATCGATGTATTAGCTTTATTAATAGGACGCGAAAAAGTACGGGTTTACGCACAGTTCCGGTCTATCTTAGGCGATATCGAAATGACTTTATTGATGAACACAAGAAGGTACGGGTTTACGCACAATCCCTGTTCATCTTAGACCATATAATTTGAGCCGAGTTGAGAAGGATGATTCTATATTCATCTTATGCTTTTTCTTTTTATTTAGCTAGCTGAACCTAAGGAAGGATCTTATGCAATGTATCTCAAGCCCCTAATTTGGAAAAAATAGAATTCGATTATGAGGCAACAAATCTGGTTCTTTTTGAGACACAACCTAAGTATTGGTTTCAAAGGTCAATGATCTACCAATCAGGGTTCAAGAGGAAAAAACGCAAGTCTAAGAGTTCACTATGGTTACTAGCCAATCAACCTATCAAGTCTGTCTATCTAGCAAGATGATTCCCGAAACTTTATACTCAATCCTATATGAATGCAATGCATCTACATAACACTCTATTTTTGACTTATGCTTTTTTCGATTTTTTTTCAAATTTTTATGGGTTTTCTATGCCTTAGATGTAATGCAATCTAAAAATATGCAAAAGAAAATATTTTTGGTTTTTCTATGCCTTAGATGTAATGCAAATGATCAAATGCAAGAATAAAAACTAAGAATCACAGAAAACAAAGTCAAATATCTTCTAGAACCCTCCCTCAAACTTAAATCACACAGTCCCTTGTGTGTATAAAAGTCCGAAAGAGGATCCTAGACCAACAAGTCAAGTGAAAAATATGCAAAAGCAAGTCAAGTGAAAAATATACAATGGTATTTACAATGAAAGGAAGGGTTTTTGGTACCTCTCTACTTGTTCCAGTAGTCGGCTGCCACATTCCGCATGAGTTCCATGTAGTGGTCATTATGCCTCTGACGCTCGAGCTCGGCTTGTTCGAGCGTTTTGGTCGAGTGTTCGGATTGATGCTCGATCGATTGGTGCTCGAGCGGCTGACTCGAGCTTGTCCCAGCTGCATCAAATGGTCTTCTATATGAGAAGGCTGCGGGGTTTGTAGAGGAATGCCTAGCTGGTGCGGGTTGGTGTTGCCTTTCACGATCCATGGACACAGAGGCTCTTCTTAGGCGAATAGTTGGTGGTGGTGGTGGACCGCTGTTTCTTTCTAGAACTGCCACTCTTCTGCTTAGATCCTCGTTTTCCTGCTTTCGAGGTTTGTCGCTTGCAGTCAGCTTCTTCACCTTCTTCATCAGCCATTTGTTCATCTTTTGCAACAAGCTTATGTGCTTGTGTGCTTCTCCGTCTGGTTCTCCTTGACGTGGTGGCATCGTGTATTCTTCAAAACAATACGCCTCAGGATCTACTTCATCGCTTTTTGTTGGAGATGAACTCTGCTCAGGGCCATTGGGATCGTACAAGGCTTCTAAAGGCGGATTAAAATCCGTGTTTTACCCCATCCTTATCGACGTGTACTCCCTGTTTGGCAAGAGTAGAAAAGCGTTTGGTCTAAGCAAATGATGGAAAGAGTAAAGGAGCTTACCTCAAACCTCAGTCGCGACCAAGAATTGGCTTCTCCTTAAGTGATCGATGTTCATGAATCGAGGATCAGCCCATTCTGTCTCATCGATTGGCACATTACATCTCTCTAGAATGCATGTGACAAGTCCGCCAATCATGATCTTACCATCATGTTCTCCAGTCTTATTGTCCCTTGTCCAATCGCGGTATGTGACCAATTAGTTTGCAAACTGGATGGTTAGACCAGCGCTGTTCCGATCTCCGATAATCGGGGATCCGTCGCTCTTTGTACCAACAATGTCGTTGAGAGCAGTCACCAGCATTTTCATTTCTCCTAGATTGATTCTTCCAGTAGTAAAACGTGAGAAAAATGTATTTGCAAGGATTGTTCGAAAATACCTCAAGGCTGGGTTTCGGATTAGAGATGCCTTAGATCGAGAGGACGAAAATCTGCTCCTTGTTGATGCAATCGACCGCCACACATCATCCAACTCTGCTCTATCGAAATCTGGTCCATAATTTTCGGACTCGGCTTTTGGGAACTCGAAGAGGTCTCTAAGTGCTCTGAAAGTCATTCGATAGTCTCTTCCTCTAATCGCAAAGAAGATGTAACCGCCACCTTGCCTTTCTTGGAGAGTCTCGTTTTCTGCATCGTATAGAACGATTTGAACCGTCGCCAAAAACTGTAGAGTCTCCTCCTTGTATGCTCGCTGCGGATATTGCACAAATGTGGACAGCCCACAATTTTGTAACATGAGATCCACATCTCTGGCTATTCCCATCTCGGTTAGTGCCTCCTTGCATGGATAGCGGGTTCCTATGAAGTTCATCCTCCGCAGATCGTTTAGTGCCCTTGCCGAGTTGTGCCTTTCTTTCATCTCTTTCTCTCTCTTTCCAGCAAGGATTATTTCTCTTGCCTCTTCCGCCTCTCTTTCGCCATACCCATCTTCACGAAGTGTTTCAGCAACAAGGTCTGGATCCATCTCGTCCTCATCCATGTATTCTCTTCCTTCCTCTGACTCATCTTCAGATTGCACCTCCAACCTTCTCTTCTCCTTTCTGCCGATTTTGTTTGCGGCCCTAGAAGACTCTCCTTGGGCAGGATTGCTTCTTGAACGAGCATTATTCTTGGCTCTAAGGCGGAGGAGGTTAGCGTTGCTGGATTTGCCGTCAGCCATTGTGAGAGTTGATCGGAAAAAGAGTAAGTGTTGCTCCGCTCGACCTTGTTACTCGAGTTGAAGTGGTCGAGTGTAGTGGATGAACAGAGAGAAAAACTAGAGAGAAATGTTAGAGGGAGAGTGTATTTCGTGTGAATGGAAGGAGAGAGGCTCCTCCTCTTTTTATAGAGGAGAAAAGACAAGGGGGAATCTTTTCAAATTCAAAATTTGAACTTGGATTAAATCAAATCTTTTGAATTAAATATAAAAGATATTGCATTAAAGAAAGATTTAACCCATTTTTCAGAGTAAATGTCTCCCCTTTCTCAGCTTTTGGCAGTTATAGGCTTTGGAGGCATGTGAATATGCATGAAGGTGGGACGCTCGAGCATGACACTCGAGCATGTTTGGTCGAGTGTCAGTCTGCCAAGTTATGGCTAACACTCGAGTGGGACACTCGACCAGGCGTGGTCGAGTGCTGTCCCATCTTGTCGGTTCCGACCCCACCTGTCCTATTTGGGCTCCACTTTCCTGTAAAAGAGTACAAAAAACCTTCCAAGTGCATGTAAGACGAAATAGATGCAAGTAAAAATAAAAAATAGCAAATATATGTAAAGAAGTTAAACATGCGAAAAAAAATAAAAATTGAATGTATATACAGAGGATACCTTTGGGATTGCCTCCCAACTGCGCTTGTTTATAGTCTCAAGCTCGACTTTCTCCTATTCATTGGAGAGGAGGCGGTTCATCGAGCAGAACCGAAGTTCCCTCGGGAATCGTGCAGTTGGCCAAATAAGGCTTAACTCTATGACCGTTCACAGTGAATCCTTCCCCATTGCTATTGGCTAAAGTGACTGCTCCATAGGGTAAAACTTGCCGTATTTTGATCGGACTAGACCACTTTGATCGCAATTTTCCGGGAAACAGCTTGAGTCTTGAGTTAAAGATAAGTACTTGATCACCAACTTCGACTGTTTTCCGCTGGATCTTTTTGTCGTGAGCTGCCTTTGTGAGATCTTTGTATGCTTTTGAGCTATCATATGCTTCAAGTGTGATTTCTTCAAGCTCATGTAGATCCATCTGCCTCTTTTCTTGTGCTGTCTTGATATCGAAATTCAGGAGTTTGGTTGCCCAAATTGATTTGTACTCTAGCTCTACTGGCAAATGGCAGGACTTTCTATAAAGCAGTTGAAAAGGTGTGCGCCCAATAGGTGTTTTGAAAGCTGTCCTATAGGCCCAAAGAGTATCATCTAATTTGGCGGCCCAATCACGTCTTAACAGCCCAACTATCTTCATCAAAATCGATTTGATCTGTCTATTAGAGACTTCAACTTGTCCGCTGGTTTGAGGATGATAAGGAGTTGCCACTTTGTGTTTAACCCCATGTTTCCTAAGCAAATTCTCGAAAACCTTGTTGACAAAGTGGGATCCTCCATCGCTGATCACAACTCTTGGTACACCAAATCTGGGAAATATTATATGTTTGAAAAGCTTAAGTACCACTTTTGCATCGTTTGTAGGGGCTGCAATAGCTTCTACCCATTTAGAGACGTAATCCAGAGCAACCAGAATGTAGTTGTTCCCTAAATAAGGAGGCTTAAATGGTCCTACAAAATCGATTCCCCAACAGTCAAACACTTCTATCTCCAAGATCGGATTCTGCGGCATCTCATTCCTTTTGCTTATACTACCCATTCTTTGACAGCAATCGCATCTAGATATAAACTCTTGGCAGTCTTTGAAGATTGATGGCCATCATAACCTGGATTGAAGAATCTTTTGTGTTGTTTTGAATGCAGCAAAGTGTCCTCCATAAGTAGATTCATGGCAGTGCTCCAATATTCCCTTGACTTCTTCTTCTCATACACATCTTCTGAACATTCCATCATATCCTTGCTTGTAAAGATAAGGTTCATCCCAAAAATACTGCCTTACATCCCTGAATAATTTTTTCCTTTGATGATAATTCAGAGTCTTAGGCAGCTCTCCTCCGACCAAATAGTTAACCAAGTCGACATACCATGGTAAGCAAGTTCCCACAAATCTTGATCCGATCGAGAAACACCTTTTCTGATTATTGGTCCGATACTCGAGCAAGTGGTGCTCGAGTGTCATGGTCGAGTGTTTGATGGAAAAACTCAACAGTTGTTCTTCAGGCATAGAATCGTTCATTGGAAGGGTTTCTTCAACTTGTATCCTTGATAAGTGATCAGCAACACCGTTTTCAATCCCAAGTTTATCGACTATCTCCATGTCGAATTCTTGCAGCAACAAAATCCACCTAAGTAGTCTAGGCTTAGCATCTTTCTTTTTCATCAAGTATCTTAGAGCTGCATGATTAGTATGCACAATAACTTTCGATCCAACCAGATAGGACCTGAATTTCTCAAAAGCGAAAACAACTGCAAGCTATTCCTTCTCTGTGGTGGCGCATTTCACCTGGGCTTCGTCTAGTGTTCTACTAGCATAGTAGATCACATTCAGTTTTCTATCCTTCTTCTGTCCCAGAACTGCTCCAACAGCATAGTCACTAGCATCACACATTATCTCAAAAGGGAGATTCCAATCAGGTGCTTGGACTATTGGTGCTGTTATCAAGGCTTCTTTAAGTTCGAGAAAAGCCTTGAGGCATTCCTCGTCAAAGACGAAATCTGCTTCTTTGCAAAGAAGACGAGTTAGAGGCCTAGCAGTCTTTGAAAAATCTTTGATGAATCGCCTATAGAATCTTGCATGTCCCAAGAAACTCCTAATGTCCTTGACTGTTTTGGGCGGCTGCAGCTGAACCATCACTTCTATTTTAGCTTTATCGACTTCGATGCCCTTCTCTGAAATCTTATGACCTAGAACGATGTCTTCTCTCACCATGAAGTGGCATTTCTCCCAATTAAGCACAAGATCCGTCTCAACACACCTTGATAAAACCTTCCACAAGTTCGACAAACAAGAGGAGAAGGAAGAACCATAGACAGAAAAATCGTCCATGAACACTTCAACCATCTCCTCAATCAGATTCGAAAATATAGAAGTCATGCAATGTTGAAAAGTAGCAGGTGCATTACAAAGACCAAATGGCATTCTCGTATATGCAAATGTACCATAAGGGCAAGTAAAGGTTGTTTTTTCCTGATCATTTGGATGTATAGGGATTTGGAAAAATCCACTATATCCATCAAGGAAATAGTAATATGAGTGATTAGCCAACCTTTATAGCATCTGATCGATAAAGGGCAAGGGATAATGATCTTTTCTAGATGCAGAATTCAATTTCCTAAAATCAATGCACATCCTATGTCCTGTAACAGTTCTAGTTGGGATTAAATTATCATTTTCATTCCTAATGACAGTGACCCCCCCCCCCCCTTTTTAGGCACACAATGCATAAGAGATACCCATTTGCTATCAGAAATAGGATAAATTATATCAGCATCTAACAGTTTCAAAATTTCCTTTTTAACAACCTCCTTTAAATTTGGATTCAATCTCCTTTGAGGTTCCCTGCTAGAATAACATTCATTTTCAAGGTGAATTCTATGTGTGCATAAGTCGGGAGAGATCCCTCTAATGTGAGACAGTGAATATCCTAGGGATTTTCTAAACTGTCTCAATTCAGAAAACAACATGTCTAACTCATCATCACTCAATGCATTATTTACTATTACTGGATAAGTAGAGTTAGATCCAAGAAATGTGTACCTGAGCCCGGAGGGGAGTGGTTTGAGTTCCACTTTTGGTGATTTGAGCTCCGACCAGTCGTCGTCGATCGGACACTCGACCTTGGTGTGGTCGAGTGTTGTGGTCGAGCGTTGATTTCCAGAGGCTAAATCGGGACGCTCAAGCTCTGCTTGCTTGAGTATTGAGGTCGAGTGTAAGGTCTCGAACTGTTTTTCACTTTTCAGTGATTTGCACGAGTCCAACAAGCCTTTGTAGACCTTAGTTTCTTCGTATATGTATCCATCACAACCGTCTTTTATCAAAGCAGTACCAAGGTGATCTTTCTCTATCAATTCTCCAAACAGATCCTTTGAAAGATCTTCTATTTCTTGCACTATGAACAGCTGACCCTCAATGGTTGGTTTTCTCATTATGTCGCTGATGCTGAAAGTCATCTTGAAATCTTTCCCAACGTTGAGTTCGATTTCTCCTTTTGGCACATTAATCACAGCTCCTGCAGTGGCTAAGAAAGGCCTACCGAACAGCAAGGGGTCCTTTGGTTCTTCTCCCATATCTAGAACAACGAAATCCGTGGGGATTTCTACTCCTCCGACCCGAACTGGTAAGTCTTCTAGAATTCCATGTGGAATCCTAACCGATCTGTCAGCTAGTACCAAAGATATCTTACAAGACTTGTACTTTTCGAACCCTAATCTTTTGGCGACTGTTAAAGGCATCAGGCTGATTGATGCCCCTAAATCACACAAACAACTCCGGAATGTGAGAGGTCCAAGCGAACATGGAATTGTGAACGTTCCTGGATCATCAAGCTTCTTAGGCACAACTTTTCTTTGTATAATAGCACTGACCTCATGTGTTAGCACAACCATCCCTTCGACTTCTTGTGTTCTGTCTTTGACTGCATCCTTCAAAAACTTTTGATAAGGGGGCATTGATAAACAGGTTTTTACGGTGTTTTCTCAAATACCAAACTGTCTATTTAATCAATTGCAGTACAGTATGGTTTCAATCCACTGGGAGAGTAACTAGCAATCAAGATGTAATCTACTTATCCTAATCTAAACCATATTCGATTTAGTGAGTGGTAATCTATCCTAGGTGACAACAAAATCTTAAAACAGAATGCTAAAAACGAAACATGAAATTAGAATGTAAAAACAGAGCATTAAAAATATAGCAATAGTAAAACTAATAATGAATTGCAACAAGAAATCTCAACCTAAAACAGAGTATAAAAATGACGAAAGTTCAATAGAGGAAAAACAGGTTCTCGAGGTTTAGGATCAATGATTAGGGTATTCCTAGGGGTTCCAGACTTATCTATCAACCTATTTAGATGACCTTTAAGCAAGGAATCACAAAGTAATCACATTCGCTCTCGCGCAATGGGACCTTTCCTAAAAGACAACCTGACTTGACTCTCGCCCAACGATTGGAAATTCAAGAGGCCTTAAGTATGGACCTTACAAAGCCTAATAACACCCTAGACAATCAATCTCTTGAGCTAGGAAGATGCTATCTTAATTTAAGCATGTTCAAGTGATTCCCCAAACGCCTCTCGGGGGGGATTCACCAAGAGATCAAATTTCAATTGATCAGAAAGAAACAAGCATTAAGAACACTTAAATTAAAGAGATCTAAGACCTTAATTAAACATAAACAAATCTAGAAATCCCTAAGTTTTCCCCTAATCTCACCATTTCCTCAAGAACCCTAGACTAACTTACTCAGAATTCATGAAATAAAATATAAACTTAAAATCGAAATCTAATTGCATAAAACTTAAGACTAGAAAAATCGTAAATGCCTTTGTAAAATATGAGACTCGAAAATTGTTAGAAAAGATTGTATATTAAAACTTGAAATTCTAGTACAATTTATAGATCAAAAGATCTTAAAGAAAAAGCAAAAATACTTAAAGAGAAAAAGGGAAAATTCCCTAGAAAGAAAAATGGGAAATTTCTTTAAAAAGTGAAAAGGAAATTTCCTTAAGAAAGAAAATAGAAAAAGTCTAAAATAGTTGTTGGGCTTGCACAAATGGGTCTTGATGGGCCTTTTTGGCAGAGAACCCAAGAAGTCAATCTTCGTCCGAAGTCATAGTTCTGGTCTGAAAATCCACTCGACCAAGTGTGGTCGACTGTCATGCTCGAGTGTCATTGGTATATGCCAAATCTTCTAGATCACATCCTGAACTTCAACTTTAGGCCAGCCGATTTTCCATTGGTCTTCTTGTAGTCCGAAATTCTTCATGAAATGCTCCAAAAAGTGCCTAAAAATACCCTTTATGCAATGTGTGCAATGCCCAACACTAAGTATGCAAATTATGCCTAAAAGAACCTAAAACTATGATAATAATGCAAGTATGAATACAAAACATGCTAAATAATGGCCCTAAAATGTGGTAAAATGCAGACACATCAACTCCCCCAAACTTAGTCTTTGCTTGCCCTCAAGCAAATATGCATAGAGCTAAGAAGGAAGAGAGGTTGCTGACAATGGGAACAATCAAACCTCAAACAAACAACTTATCAAGCTGAAAACCGTAATCCACCAGTGAACACTCATTCTTTTGTAAAAACCACAATCTACTTTCATCAAGGCTTAGCATAAAAACCGAATATTCCCCATTACTTAGTTGGATTCTAAGACACTCAGATTTGGAACCTATTTCTAAAGGTGTAGACCGCAAGAGGGGCTATCGATCAAAAGACCTTGGGATTCAACTTCCTCAAATTCAGCCAGACACTATGAACTAAGCATTTTCGATCACTTCTTATTCTTAACTCCTATCTTGGCTCAAACTCGTATTTATTCTCAGCTTTATCAATGAGACACGAAAAAGTACGGGTTTACGCACAGTCCTGACTCACCTTAGGCATCAATGTATTAGCTTTATCAATGATACACAAAAAAGTACGGGTTTACGCACAGTCCCGGTTCATCTTAGGCAACATCAGAATGGTTTCATTGATGAACACAAGAAGTTACGGGTTTACGCACAGTCCCCGTTCATCTTAGACCACATCGTTTGAGCTGAGTTGTAAGAAGGATGATTCTATATTTATCTTATGCTTTTCTTTCTACTTAACTGGCTGAACCTAAGGAAGGATCTTATGCAATGTATCTCAAGCCCCTAATTTGGTAAAAATAAAGTTCAATTATGAGGAGAGAAATCTGGTTCTTTCGAGAAACAACATAAGCGTAGGTTTCTAAGGCCAATGATCTACCAATCAGTGTTCAAGAGGGGCAAAAAAAACGAAAGTCCAAGAGTTCACTATGGTTACTAGCCAATCAACCTAGCAAGACTGTCTATCATTAGCAAGATGATTCCCAAAACTCTAGACTCAATCCTATATGAATGTGATGCAGCTACATGAACACTCTATTTTTTATGGGTTTTCTATGCCTTAGATGATATGCAATCGAAAAAATTATGCTAACTGAAAATGTTTTTGGTTTTTCTATGTCTTAGATGTAATGCAAATGATGAAATGCAAGAAAAACTAAGAATCACAGAAAACAAAGTCAAATGTCCCCTAGAATCCTCCCCCAAACTTAAATCACACAGTCTCTTGTGTGTATAAAAGCCCAAAAGAGGATCCTAGACCAGCAAGTCAAGAGAAAAATATGCAGTGGTATATACAATGAAGGGAAGGGGTTCCGTACCTAATTGGAGAATGAAAAAGTTGGAAATGAAGGAGTTTCTGGTTCGTTTTTAGAACACTCGAGCAGCCTTGCTCGAGTGTCATGCTCGAGTGTTATGCTCTGGTGCCAAATTCCTTGTGGTGCACGTTCCTTGACCTGAAACATAAGAAAAGAGCAAAAGAAACAAAGAAAAACTGCAAGAAAGAAAATATGTACAAGGATATCATGGGATTTCGTCCCAAGTGAGCTTGTTTTAAGTCACTAAGCTTGACTTCCCACACCCATCAGACCTGGAGTGGTTCAAAGAGAGGAATTGAGGTCCCCTCTGAGATGGTTTCATCAACCATGTAAAGCTTAACTTTCTGCCCATTTTCTGGAAGTTCCTCTCCTTTCTTGCTAAACGTGGTGATAGATCCACAAGGCATAACTCTTTTAATGTGGAAAGGTCCTGACCAATCTGATTTGGGCTTCGTTGGAAAGAGAACCTGCTTCACTTTGGCAAATGGTTTGGGATATTTGCTGCTCTTCACCTTGTACTCCATTACTCCATCCACAAAACCAATTGGTCTCAAAAGTATATCAGGCCCAAGATCCAATTCTAGTAAATTGTATGATTCCTTAGAAGACATATTCGTGATCTCATTGCAAGCAAACAAAGACTGAAGGCTTTTCCCATCAACAACCTCTTCAAACATTGGAATTTTTCTGCAGTAGTCGCTAACCTTACCACTCTTAGCCAATATAAGTCGAGGAAGCTTAGGAGGTTTAATGTCCAACTTATCCAATCCCTCAATTGAGAAGCTTTGTCCTCCAATAGTAGGTTTTCTAGCTGCATCGTTAATGTTAAACTTCATATTGAGATCCTTACCAAAGTTTAGCTCAATTGTTCCATTTCTCACATCAATTACAGCTCCAACAGAGGCTAAAAATTGTCTACCAAGGAGTAGTTGATATTGTTGTTCCTCATCCATATCAATCACCACAAAGTCTGTAGGGACCTCAACACTACCAACCATTATAGGTATATCTTCCAGTAAACCATATGGCAAACGGACAGAACTATCAGCTAGAATCAAAGAGAGCTTACAAGACTTGTAGTTGTTGAACCCCAACCTCTTAGTACAATATAGTGGCATTAGGCTAATTGAAGCTCCAAGATCACATAAACATTTGCTGAAAGTTAAATGACCCAATGAGCATGGTAAAGTGAATGTCCCAGGATCATCTAGCTTGTCTTGAACTATTATCCTCTCTAAGATGTCATTGCACTCATGAGTCTCTACTGCCATACCCTCTAACTCATTTGTTCTTTCCTTCACAGCATCTTTCAAAAAATTTTGATAAGGAGGCATTAGCATGAAAGCATCAAGTATAGGTATCTTTACCTCAGCATCCTTTATTTGCTTGTCAAAAAGAGCCTTGTACTTCATCATTACGTCCTTTTTAAACCTTTGTGGGTAGGGTAGTTGAGGTTTAAAAGGAGAAAGGGTAAAAGACTTGTGGATATCGTGCAAAATATCATGTTTTGGAGGTTGGTAAGGGGGCACTCGACCTAGCCTTGCTCGAGTGTCCTGCTCGAGTGTCTCATTGTGTGGTTCTGAACATAATGCTCGATCAGTTCCAGCTCGAGCGTCCTGCTCGAGTGTTCTTTTCTGAGGCTTTTTCTCGATATTTTCAGCCTTTTTCTAACTAAAGCTGTCCTCCCCAACTTGAATGTCACTGTCCTCAGTGAATTTATCATGTCGTACTTGTGGAGAGATCTCTTTTCTGCTCCTCAATGTAATGGATTGGGCAGTGTATTCCTTGGAGTTTTGAATGACTTTTCCTGGTAGTTGCCCAATAATCTTAACTGCAGAGGAGGAAGTTTGCTTGTTCTCTAAATTCTTGAGGCGAGCAATAAGAGTCTCAAACTTGCAATTGAGGTCATTATGGGAAGCATCTATCTTAGTGTGTACCTCAGCAAATTTCCTGATTATTTCAGAGGCGGTAGCTGTCTGACCTTTGAGGATTTGCTGCAAGATGTCCATTACCTCAGGGGTTTGTTGGGGTTGGGTAGTGTTGTGGTATTCATAATCATGTGGTACAGTAGGTGGGCGGTGATGAGTTTGCTGGTATTGATGTTTTGGGACAAAGAGGTGGGATTGAGGATGGTGGTGCGGTTTTGGTGGATACACCTTATCTTGGGGGTTAGCCACATTGGTGTTCCTGTAGGAGAGGTTAGGGTTGGGTTTGTAGCTGTTGAATTGTCTGTAGTTGTTGCTGTGATTCTGTACGAAATTGACCTCTTCAACTTCGTCATCGTCTTCTTCAACCCGTTCTGATTCACAGACATGGTGTACTTGCTTATGGTGAGCTGAAAGTAGCTTGTCCAGTTTGTCTTGTATGGCTTTGAGCTCCTTTCTACTAACCATATCTGAATCTGTTGCGCCTCTAGGAGTTCGATCATAGTCTTCACTGTATTGGCCGTCTGCTTGAGCTAAATTCTCCACTAATTCCCATCCATCATCGACATCCTTATCCAGAAAATTCCCATTGCTGGCTGTATCTAGCAACATAAATATCTTGGGAATCACGCCTCTGTAGAGAGTACTGAGAAAAGACTCAGTAGTGAAACCATGATGAGGACATTGTGATTGGTACATCTTGAATCGTTCGTTCCCAAGCCTCAGAGAATGTTTTTAATGGTTTTGCTTAAAACCAGAGATGGAATTGTGAAGTTTCGCAGTTCTGGAATTGGAAAAGAATTTGCCTAGAAACGCTTCTTTGCAGGCATCCCAAGATGTGATAGACCCTTGTGGCAAGTGTTTTTCCCATAGATGTGCTTTGTCTCCAAGAGAGAAAGGAAACAATCGCAATTTCAGAGCATCCTCACTAACCCCATTTATTTTTGTCAGACTGGATAGTCTTTCAAATTCATCTAGATGATCTAGTGGGTCCTCAGAAGGTAAACCATGAAATTTACTGTTCTGAACCATGGAGATCATTCCACTCTTAATCTCAAAGTTATTGTTGGCGATGGCTGGTGTGACAATTCCATGGCGTTGAGTGTGGATACTGGGAGCATCACCGGCGCCAATGTGTCTAACTCTCCTAGGAGGAGTTCCTAGTTCAGTAGCTTGTACTTGTTCTTCCATGTTCACATGATCTGTGTATTCTTCGTTCAATCTGTTCCATTGTTCTCGTAAGTATTCACGAGGCAAACGGTCTATTCTGTCAGAGTATGAAATGAGGTCTTCACTACCACGGGATCTGGTATTCATGCAAGTGATTTGTGTTGTCGGAAATGACACTCGAGCGGGTGTTGCTTGAGTGTAATGATCGAGTGTTTCTGGGGTCTGCTCAAGCTCTCTGGAAACAGAAGAAGGACCAACGAGCTCGGGTTGTGTTGGTCGAGCTTGTTGATCGAGTGTACCTGAAAGCAAACAGAAACCAGAAACGAGTTTAGAATAATAATATAGTAAAAATTAGTCTCAGAAAAGTGATTTTCCTAATTGTAGCTAACTATTCCTAGTTAGCAACGGCGCCAATTTGATAAACAAGTTTTTACGGTGTTTTCTCAAATACCAAACTGTCTATTTAATCAATTGCAGTACAGTATGGTGTCAATCCACTGGGAGAGTAACTAGCAATCAAGATGTAATCTACTTATCCTAATCTAAGCCATATTCGATTTAGTGAGTGGTAATCTATCCTAGGTGACAACGAAATCTTAAAACAGAATGCTAAAAACGAAACATGAAATTAGAATGTAAAAACAGAGCATTAAAAATATAGCAATAGTAAAACTAATAATGAATTGCAACAAGAAATCTCAACCTAAAACAGAGTATAAAAATCACGAAAGTTCAATAGAGGAAAAACGGGTTCTCGAGGTTTAGGATCAATGATTAGGGTATTCCTAGGGGTTCCAGACTCATCTATCAACCTATTTAGATGACCTCTAAGCAAGGAATCACAAAGTAATCACATTCGCTCTCGCGCAATGGGACCTCTCCTAAAAGACAACCTGACTTGACTCTCGCCCAACAATTGGAAATTCAAGAGGCCTTAAGTATGGACCTTACAAAGCCTAATAACACCCTAGACAATCAATCTCTTGAGCTAGGAAGATGCTATCTTAATTTAAGCATGTTCAAGTGATTCCCCAAACGCCTCTCGGGGGGGATTCACCAAGAGATCAAATTTCAATTGATCAGAAAGAAACAAGCATTAAGAACACTTAAATTAAAGAGATCTAAGACCTTAATTAAACATAAACAAATTTAGAAATCCCTAAGTTTTCCCCTAATCTCACCCTTTCCTCAAGAACCCTAGACTAACTCAGAATTCATGAAATAAAATATAAACTTAAAATCGAAATCTAATTGCATAAAACTTAAGACTAGAAAAATCGTAAATGCCTTTGTAAAATATGAGACTCGAAAATTGCTAGAAAAGATTGTATATTAAAACTTGAAATTCTAGTACAATTTATAGATCAAAAGATCTTAAAGAAAAAGGAAAAATACTTAAAGAGAAAAAGGGAAAATTTCCTAGAAAGAAAAATGGGAAATTCCTTTAAAAAGTGAAAAGGAAATTTCCTTAAGAAAGAAAATAGAAAAAGTCTAAAATAGTTGTTGGGCTTGCACAAATGGGTCTTGATGGGCCTTTTTGGCAGAGAAGTCCAAGAAGTCAATCTTCGTTCGAAGTCTTAGTTCTCGTCCGAAAATCCACTCGACCAAGTGTGGTCGAGTGTCATGCTCGAGTGTCATTGGTATATGCCAAATCTTCTAGATCACATCCTGAACTTCAACTTTAGGCCAGCCGATTTTCCATTGGTCTTCTTGTAGTCCGAAATTCTTCATGAAATGCTCCAAAAAGTACCTAAAAATACCTTTATGCAATGTGTGCAATGCCCAACACTAAGTATGCAAATTATGCCTAAAAGAACCTAAAACTATGATAATAATGCAAGTATGAATGCAAAACGTGCTAAATAATGGCCCTAAAATGTGGTAAAATGCAGACACATCAGGCATTAGCATAAAGGCATCCAGATTTGGTATTTTTACTTCAAAGTCCCTCATCTGTTTTTCAAAGAGAGGCTTGTACTTGTTTGCAACATCCTTTTTGAATCTCTGTGGGAAAGGAAGCTGTGGTTTGAAAGGAGGCGGAGCAAACGGTTTTGGGTCTTTCCGTACGTCAGTTGTGTTTTTGGGCTACGCCTCTGACACTCGAGCAGGTTGGAGGATGATTTGGTCGAGCTTGTTGATCGAGTGTACCTGAAAGCAAACAGAAACTAGAAACGAGATTAGAATAGTATAGTAAAACTTAGTCTCAGGAAAGTGATTTTCTTAATTGTAGCTAACTAGAACCCAGTTGGCAACGGCGCCAATTTTGATAAACAGGTTTTTACGGTGTTTTCTCAAATACCAAACTGTCTATCTAATCAATTGCAGTACAGTATGGTGTCAATCCACTGGGAGACTAACTAGCAATCAAGATGTAATCTACTTATCCTAATCTAAGCCAGATTCGATTTAGTGAGTGGTGATCTATTCTAGGTGACAACGAAATGCTAAAACAGAGTTCTAAAAACGAGACATGAAAATAGAGTGTAAAAACATAGCATTAAAATAAAGCAATAGTAAAACAGAATGAAGTGCAACACATAATCTCAACCTAAAAGCAGAGTATTAAAATCACGAAAATTCAATAGAGGAAAAACGGGTTCTCGAGGTTAGGGATCAATGATTAGGGTATTCCTAGGGGTTCCAGACTTATTTATCAACCTATTTAGATGACCTCTAAGCAAGGAATCACAAAGTAATCACATTCACTCTCGCGCAATGGGACCTCTCCTAAAAGACAACCTGACTTGACTCTCGTCCAACGATTGGAAATTCAAGAGGCCTTAAGTATGGACCTTACAAAGCCTAATAACACCCTAGAAAATCAATCTCTTGAGCTAGGAAGATGCTATCTTAACTTAAGTATGTTCAAGTGATTCCCCAAACGCCTCTCGGGGGGGATTCACCAAGATATGGAATTTCAATTGATCAGAATGAAACAAGCATTAAGAACACTTAAATTAAAGAGATCTAAGACCTTAATCAAACATAAACAAATTTGGAAATCCCTAAGTTTTCCCCTAATTTCACCCTTTCCTCAAGAACCCTAGACTAACTTACTCAAAATTCATGAAATAAAACATAGACTCAAAATCGAAATCTAATTTCATAAAACTTAAGACTAAAAAAATTGTAAATTGCTAAAATAGAGAACTCGAAATTTGCTGGAAAAGATTGTATATTAAAACTGGAAATTCTAGTACAATTTATAGATCAAAAGATCTTAAAGAAAAAGGAAAAATACTTAAAGAGAAAAACGGAAAATTTCCTAGAAAGAAAAATGGGAAATTCCTTTAAAAAGTAAAAAGGAAATTTCCTTAAGAAAGAAAATAGAAAAAGTCTAAAATAGTTGTTGGGCTTGCACAAATGAGTATTGGTGGGCCTTTTTCACAGAGAAGCCTAGGAAGTCAATCTTCGTGAAAAGTCCTAGTTCTGGTCCGCAAATCCACTCGACCAAGTGATGGTCGCGTGTCATGCTCGAGTGTAAAAACTCGAGTGCCAAATCTTCTAGTTCACATCCTGAACTTCAACCTTAGGCCAGACGATTCCTCATTGGTCTTCTTGTAGTCCGAAATACTCCATGATAAGCTCCAAAAAGTGCCTAAATATACCTTTTATGCAATGTATGCAATGCCCAACACTAGGAGTGCAAATTATGCTTAAAATAACCTAAAACAATGATAATAATCCAAGTACGAATGCAAAACATGCTAAATAATGGTCCTAAAATGTGGTAAAATGCAGACACATCAATCACCAAATCCAACATTCTCTGTTTCTCCAATCCTATGTTTTTACGTTTTGATTCTCTCATCTCTCTCGTGGATCTCAAGCTTCTCGAGAAGTTTCTTCCGTGGGTTTAAGGAAGAAAAGGCTGCCTTTGCTCGTCGGTAAACCCATGAAGGTTCAACCTTTGTGAGTTTCTTCGTCCAATCTCAAAAAGGCTTTGTCTTTCCTCTGTTTTCTTCTGTTTTTCCGGGAGAAGCTGTCTCCTTTCTCTAAGATCTTGTTCGGTTTCAAAGATCCAAGAAGGAGAGGCTTGGAATATTCTTTCTTGGGGTTCTTTAAAGAAAAGGTTCGATCTTTGTTAAAATCCTTCAAGCTCTTTTATAGATCTAGCCTTTCTAGTTGAAAAGTCTTAAGCTTTGATGGATCTAATCAAGGACCCTCCCGTTTCCATCATTCTCAAGGGAGTAAACTATCTTCTTTGGGCCAGAACCGTCAAGACCGCCATATGTACTCGCTGTGGCTATTTGAGTCACATTGTCAAGACTAGACCTTTGAAAGTTCAAGACTCATGTGAGGAAGTTGAGGATGTTCTTGATGAAGATTATGAATGGTTCCAAGTTGATCAAGTGGTCAAATCAATTATCCAAAACTCTCTTGATCCGTCTATTCTTGAGGCTTATTCATACTGTGAGACCTCAAGAGACCTTTGGGAGACTCTACAGAAAGTTTATGGTAATGTTTCCAATCTTACAAGGGTTTTTGAGGTGAAGAAGTCTCTTTCGGGTTTACTTCAAGAAGAAATGGATTTTACGGATTACTTCGGGAAGTTTCGGTCTTTATGGGCAGAATTGGATATGCTAAGGCCTTTCTCCATTGATCCACAAGTAGTGAGAGAAAGGAATAAAGAAGACGATGTCTTCAACCTCTTAATGAACCTTAATTCCAACTATAAAGACTTGGTGAAACATATCCTTCGGTCAGCTGCTAGTGACAACCGTTTCCAAGTCTTGAGGATGTATGTGCTCAAATTCAAAAGGAAAATGATTCTATAGAGCTGCTAAAAGGGAAAGGAAGATTGGGTCTCACAACAGCGAACAAGGTCCAAGGAAAAAGTGATGATCGGAAGCGTCTTGTGTGTGATTTTTGCAAGAAAAAGGGTCATATCAAAGATAAGTGTTGGCTTCTCCATCCTCACTTCAAGCCTTCCAAATTCAAAGACTCGAAAGCTAACTTGTCTCATGAGGCCGTGGATGATCATATATCCAGTCTAGGTTCGACTTCCTCTGGTGTACCAAAGGATCGAGAACCTCTGATGGCAGCTTCCTCTTCCTTCCAAGGAAATGTCTTCGGGAAATCTGATCTTGAAGCCCTCATTCATTCTCTCAACTCTCTTAAGGACTCCGCTATGTGTCTCTACTCTTAAACCTCCCCTAAACCGCTTATTGTGGACTCCGGAGCTTCACATCACATGATTAGTGATAGGAACTTGATTAGTGGTATAGAATCGGTGTTGGGAAGTGTTGTGATAGCAAATGGCGATAGGATATCGGTTAGTGGAGTAGGGAACCTAGGTCTGTTTAACAAAAAGACTAGGGCCTTCTATATGCTGGAATTTACTTCCAATCTCTTGTCGGTTAGGAAGGTTGTCTCGGACCTAAATTTTTATGCGATTTTTGGACCTAATGATGTGAAATTTGAGGATATTAGCACCGGATGCTTGCTGGGACAAGGAAGACTTCAAAACAGGTTCTACATCGTTGAAGACCCTAAGCTTTTGTCTAATAATGTCGGCTATAGTTTGGCTTTGTCTAGTTTGGCTGTTGGAAGCCTTAGTGACTCTATTTGGCATGCTAGTACTGGCCACCCTCATTTCCGTGCTTTTTAAAAATCATGTTGCCTAACACTTCTTTTGATAATGTTGGTTGTGAAGGTTGTATTTTAGGCAAACATTGCAAGTCGTTTATCCAATATCTTTGACTATTTATGATAAATGCTTTGATTTAGTTCATTCCGTCGTTTCGACTTCTCCATGTCCTTCTAGGGATAATCATAAATACTTTGTCACCTTCATTGATGAAAAATCGAAGTACACTTGGATAATCCTTCTTCCATCAAAAGATAGAGTATTTGATGCATTTAAAAATTTTGAGGCTTACATTGCTAATCACTTTAACTCAAAATTGAAGGTGCGAAGAACGGACAATGGAGGGGAATATATGAGGAAGTCGTTCCAAGAACACCTCACTAGACAAGGAATATTGCATCAAACGAGCTGTCCCTATAAACCCCAACAGAATGGGGTTGCCGAGAGAAAGAACCGACATTTGATGGAAGTTACTCGGTCCCTCATGTTTCACATGCATGTTCCAAAGAAGTTTTGGGGGATGCTGTCATGACAGCTTGCTATTTGATCAATAGAACACCCACCAAAGTCCTCAAGGATGCATCTCCATACAAGGTACTTAACAAAACTCAACCTCCTTTAGATCACTTACGTGTGTTTGGTTGTGTGTGTTTTGTATTTGTACCCAGAGAGCTTAGGAAGAAACTTGAGGCCAAGAGCAAAAGGTATATGTTCATAGGCTATTCATCTACTCAAAAGGGCTATAAGTGTTTTGATCTGGAAACTAGACGTGTTCACGTCTCTCGGGATTTTCGGTTCCTTAAAGATCAAGGATGCTTTCGTCAGAAAAATTAGGCCAAACTTCAGGATTTAGCTGAACCAGCCATGGATAGGGCATCTAGTCTTGTGTTTCTGCTCAATCATCTAGGTGTTCAGATTCAGTCTACTCACGGTGGAGAAGGTGCGCCGGGTGAGGCACCGAGCGGCTCTACTGAGGCCGCTGGTGCTCCTGACGGGGGAGGATGTGTTCCGACCTTGGAGACCTTAAATGGTCCTACCAATGAAACTCAGGTGCCAAATACTTCATCAGCTCCGATGGGTCCTTCATCTGCTTCCGAGACAATTTCCCCAAAGAATCCTTCAGGACGCGCTCCGGAAGGATCCACAACCAATAGTACTAACCCGTCTCAGGATTCTCTTGATCCTCCAGCTCCACAACCTCTTCGCCGCAGTACAAGGATAAAAAAGGATCCGTCAAACTGGCGGAACACTCGGACATATTGCAACGCCCAAGCTGTTGCCCACCTGGAAAGTTTGGTATTTTCGGTTGACCTTTTACCATCATATTTTTATGCATTTCTTGGCAAAATTGAGTTGGAACAGGTTCCTCAAAGCTTTGATGATGCCAAGCACAGTAAGGAATGGATGGGAGCTGTTGTGGAAGAGACGAATGCCATGACCCGGTATCATACATGGGATGAGGCGGATCTTCCTTCCGGGAAAAAAGTTGTCTCTTCCAAATGGGTCTTTACGATTAAACGCAAGAGCAATGGTGATATTGAGAGATACAACGCTCGCCTTGTGGCTCGTGGTTTCACTCAAACTTATGGCCAAGACTATACGGATACCTTTGCCCCGGTTGCCAAACTTCACACGGTAAGAGTTTTTCTTTCTTTAGCTACTAACTTCTCGTGGGAATTATGGCAGATGGATGTCAAAAATGCCTTCCCCCAAGGTGAGCTTGAAGAAGAAGTGTACATGACACCTCCGCCAGGGATCGAATCCACGGTTACTCCCGGGAAGGTGTTAAGGCTAAGGAAAGCCATTTATGGTTTGAAGCAGTCTCCGAGGGCATGGTATCATAAGCTTAGCCATACTCTTGGAGATCACGGTTTCCGTAAATCCGAGGTTGATCATACCTTGTTTACACTCCAAGGTCCAAAAGGTATTGTGGTAGTGTTGATTTATGTGGATGATCTTATTATCTCTGGTAATAATACTGAGGGTATTAGATACAGTAATAATACCCGGTAGTGGACTCTAATACCCTCAGTATTATTACCAGAGATAATACTTCTGAAGAACCCAAAAAATATGTGGATGATCTTATTACCTCCATTCTGTTTTTGATATAAAGGATCTTAGGGAACTTAGATATTTTTTGGAAATTGAAATTGGTCGTTCTTCAGAAGAATTATTTCTTTCCCAAAAGAATTATACTCTTGATTTGCTTCGTGAGACAGGTATGGAGGGATGTAAGGCTGCCAAAACACCGCTTGAGGATGGTTACAAGGTCAGCCAAAAGGGGGAGGAGAATGGCGAAGCTTTCCGGGATGTTGCCAAATACCGTCGGCTAGTTGGTAAGCTCATATATCTCACAATCTCTAGACATGATCTTTGTTTTGCTGTGAATCAGGTTAGTCAATACATGCAAGCTCCAACCATGCATCATTGGGCCATGATTCAACGAATTCTCAAATATCTTCGAGGCAGCTCGGGTCAAGGCGTGTGGATGGGTCGGAACTAGAGCTCGACTATCTCTGGATACTGTGATGCTGATTGGGCCGGAGATAGAAATGACAGGAAATCCACTACCGGGTATTGCACCTTTATCAGAACAAACTTAGTAACTTGGAAGACCAAGAAACAGAAGGTGGTAGCTTGCTCGAGTGCTGAGGCAGAATAAAGGGCCATGAGAAGACTTACATATGAGTTAGTATGGCTAAAGGCGCTCCTTCGGGATTTGGGTTAAGAAACAACCGAACCAATTGTCATGCATTGTGATAACCAAGCTGCGATCCACATAGCGTCAAATCCGGTGTTTCACGAGAGGATCAAGCATGTGGAAGTTGATTGTCACAAGGTTCGGGAACGGATGGAAGAAGGTGTGGTGGTTCCATGCTTCACTCCGAGTC
The DNA here is from genome assembly GCA_023374145.1 of Lepidium sativum. NCBI lineage: Eukaryota > Viridiplantae > Streptophyta > Magnoliopsida > Brassicales > Brassicaceae > Lepidium > Lepidium sativum. Next base: position 43,116 of record JAKUCM010002664.1, on the reverse strand, counting down.
GGGACCAGCTGGCGTACATATTTACTAACGCTGCAAGTACCAAGGTTTGTCAATACATCTATGATAAGCTTGGGCTTGTGAGCATTGGTAACACTTGATCTCATGTTCTCTGACCTTGGAGTATATAATGCTCTTTTTCCCTTGGAAGAGGTTTTCTCCCATTGGGTTTTCCTCTCCAAGGTTTTTACTGAGGTGTATGCTTTGAGGTCGCCAAGCTAAGTCTTCATTCATTACAGCTTAGCTTAAGGGGGAATATTGATCAAGCATCCTCACAAGACCACTCCTTTCCCCTATCCAAGAGGCCTAGTGACCATATTGTGCTATTGGATTTCATACATATGGAGTTTACATGGAGTAGAGAGACGGAGGACGCGAGAGGGAGTGGGCGCCCCAAGGCACAAGTGATCTGGGGCACGAGTGCCCGAGGTCGTGAGTATCCCAGATCGCGAGAGCTCGGGGTTGTGAGAACACCGAGTCGCAAGCGTGACGAGACGCGGGTTCTCCAGGACGCGTGCAGCAGGACGTGAGCTGTCTATAGTGCGAATGCGGCAGGTTGCGAGTGTCGCCGAATGCGGCAATCCGGGAAGACGAAGTGTACCCGAGGGATTGTGGGCGTGGGCGTGCACAAGAGTTTGGATCTCCGCGACTTCAGCCGCACGTGCAAAGTGTTGGGGTTGCGGCAGACTGTGGTCCTGAAAAGAGAATGGTCCATCGGTCAAAGAGGAAGACTTAACCGATGTGGTCCCGTCGTGGTCTCCCCTACCTTTTCTGCTCCAATTTCTCTCTCCTCTTATGTAGTTCTATATATGAGAGATTTAGTAGTGTAAAAGACAAGTTTTTTTTAATAAAAATTTGACTCTCTCTCTATTCTCTCTCTCTCTAGAATTCTCTCTTCTTCTCTAACTCTCTTTGAATCCTTCTTCGATCTCTTAGCTTCTGCATCTCGATCTCTTGTCTTTGATCACCAAATCCAACAATGTATCTGTCTATTACTCGTTTAGAGTTGTCTTACACCATTCACCTTTTGTCGTAGTTCATGCAACAGCCGCGTGAGGCTCATTGGACAGCTGCTCTTCGGGTCGTTCGCTTTCTCAAAGGCTGTCCAGGCCAAGGGATTCTTCTTTGGTCGGATAGCAATCTTGAGCTGTCGGTGTATGTGGACGCTGATTGGAGAACCTGTCCGGAAAGCAGAAGTTCGTTGAGTGCATATGTGGTGTTACTTGGTGGCTCACCTATTGATTGGAAAACTAAGAAACAAGATACAGTCTCTATGTCATCAGTGGAAGCTTAATATAGAGCAATGGCTCTCGCCACCAAGGAAATCAAATGGATTGTTCCTCGGTTAGAAGATCTTGGTCTCAAAGTCAAGACTTCAGTTGCCTTTCATTGGGATAGCAAAGCGGCTATCCACATTGCTGATAATCCTGTGTTTCATGAGCGTACCAAACACATTGAAATGGATTGTCATTCAGTTCGTGATGCGGTGAAAGCTAGTATTATTGAAACTATTCATGTCAGTTCTAAAGATCAAGTCGTGAATATTTTAACCAAAGCATTGGGTCGACCACAGTTTGAAGCTTTATCGTCCAAGTTGGGTGTTCAGGATCTTCACTCTCCAACTTGACGGGGAGTATTAGGAAAGGGAATCCTATTATTAAGGATTGCCTTTTATGTGTCATTTTCTATTGTTGAGATTTGTTAATGTTCCTAAATTCTTTAGGGCTTTCACATTGTCGTGGTTGTATACATACGTTCCTGTAATGTCAAGATGAATACAACTTTCTAGTTTATCATTCCATTACAAATAGGACTTTGTAGGGCGACTTTATATCAAGGATTTCTTAGGTGTGTTATTCCATTTGATGCTAGGAATTCTCTGAGTGCAACATATTATCCTCTATTATCCGAGAACAAAGTGCCAACTTTAGTGATGCGGAATCCCGAAGGAATCGTCACTCCAAATTGTAAATGATAGTCATTGGTCTTCAAACAATTTGAGTAACCCCCACCTTAGGTATATCAAACCTAAGATTGTTGTTGTCTCAACTCGCCTTAAATTAAGCAAGGTGGTGGAACCACGAAATGTTGACTTGAGTAACCTCCACCTTTAATATATTAAACCAAAGATTGTTGCTGTTTCGACTCTAACCTTCACGCCAATGGCTAGGAGTGGCCACACAAGTGTGATGGAAATCACTTGATAAACAAGTTTGATCCCTTGGATATGACACACCAAGAAAGATCGAAAAGTTCACAAAGAACAAAAGAGAATCACTCTCAAATTTATTGATAAAAAAGTTGGATCCTCACAAATAAGAATTACATGAGTTTATAAAGAAAAGAAATGACTCTCTAGATTCCTCTAAACTTATTGAATGTCTTAAAGATAAAGAGTAAATACTACTAAGTAAATGACAAATAAATGTCAAAATTTACTATGACTTGAATGAGAAAGACTCTTGAACTTTTTGCCTCCAATATATCTTTTAGTCTTCCAAATTCGTCACTATTCATGGGCTGGACGTTAAGACTTGATTTAAGACTTCTCTTGGACTTGTAGAAAGCTCAAAGTGGTTTAGACATGACAAGTAGAAAAAGTCCAATGGTTTCTTTATGTTGTCCTTTGTCCAAAAGGCCTTGAGTAAATTCACAAATGCTCTCATTGATTTGTTTAGCCAGTGATCTTGTAACTGGACCGACTGAATCTCCAAAGCTCTCTCATGATCTTCATTGCTTAGCTCCAAGTCCTCTTTAGTTTACTTGCTGTTTTCCATGATCATATCATCTCTTTCCTCTTGAAAATGATTTGACCTCAAATCAGGTTCATCTGCATCAGAAGGAATCAAGTCAAAAATGTTAAAGTTAGAACTGATTTTGTACTCATTTGGCAAGTCTATCTTGTAGGCGTTTTCATTGATCTTTTCCAAGACTCGAAATGGCACAATGGCCCTTAGTATAGCTTAGACTTCCTTTGAGCTGGAAATCGTTCATTCCTCATGTGAATCTAAACTAAGTCGCCAGGTGTAAAGCTCTTCTCATGCCTTCCTTTTTTGGCTTGCTTTTGATATTGCTTAGTCTTTTGCTCAATGTTAAGCCTCGTTTTTTCATGAAGCTTCTTGACCATCTCAGCTTTCTTTTTCCCGTCTAAGTTCACAAACTCATTGAAAGGTAAAGGTGATAAATCCAATGGAGTAAAGAGATTAAAACCATACACAATCTGAAAAGGGGAAAAGTTAGTAGCTGAGTGGATGGAATGATTATAAGCAAACTCAACATGAGACAAGTAATCTTCCCAAGTTCTTATATTCTTTTTAATTATAGCACGTAACAAAGTGGATAAAATCCTATTAACTACTTCTGTTTGTCCATCAGTTTGTGGATGACAAGTAGTACAATAACTTTGTCCCTAACTTAGCCCACAAAGTTTTCCAAAAATAGCTAAGAAACTTAGTGTCTCAATCTGATATAATCGTCCTAGGCATGCCATGTAAACGCACAACTTCCTTAAAGAACAAATCAGCAACAAATGTAGCATCATCAGATTTGTGACAAGGAATGAAATGTGCCATCTTAGAAAATCGGTCTACTACCACAAAGATAAAATCCATACCTCCCTTAGTTCTAGGCAACCCAAGGATAAAGTCCATTGAGATATCAGTCCATGGTTCACTCATATCGTGCCCGTTTCTTATGAACTAGTAAAACGGGCACGACACATGGACCCATGCTCTCACGGATATATCCTTTCTCCATCAGATCACTCACTTGTCTTTGCAACTCCTTGGTCTCTTCCGGATTGTAGGCTAGACGTTTTGGAATGGATGCTCCGGGTACAAAGTCTATTTGATGCTCAATCCCTCGGATTGGAGGTAGACCACTAGGGTTCTCATCCGGAAATACATCTCCAAAATCCTGCAACAAAGAAGAAACACCACTAGGCAAACCGGGGTCAAGGTTAGTAGAACTCGTAAAGACCTCTTTGTACATAAGTACAAATATAGGCTGATGAAACCAAAGCTCTCTTTATCTCACTTGACCTCACAAAGAAATTTTGGTGTTTTCTCTCTTTTCTCTCTTTGTGTGTTTCACTCTTAAACTCAATTATTTTTAGTGTTTTTCTCTCAATCTCACTCTCTTTTTGGTGTTTTGTGTTTGAGTCACTCAAAGCTCTCTGCTCATGTTGCTTTAGAAGCAAATAATCTTCGTAGATCTCATTAGGAGTCATAGGAACAAGTGTAACAGTTTTCCCCTTATAAACAAATGAATGCTTGTTGGTGAAACCATCATGAACAACTTTCCGATCAAATTGCCACGGTCTTCCAAGAAGAATATGCCCATCCTCCATTGGGACAATGTCACAAATCACCTCGTCCTTATACTTCCCAATGCTAAATGGAACCACAACTTGCTTTGACACTTTGAGTTCTCCAAACTCGCTTAACCATTGAAGCTTATACGGCTTGGGATGTTTTCAAGTTGTCAATTCCAATTTCTCCACAAGTGTAGTACTCGCCACATTCGTACAGCTCCCTCCATCAGTTATAAGACTACACACCTTATCAAGAACAAGACATCGCGTGTGGAATAGATTCTCACTCTGCACGTTCTCCTCTAGTTTACCTTGCACACTCAAAGACCTTCTAGCTACCAAAAGATCACCTTTGGTTGCAGGTAACTCCAGCTCATCTTGAGATGACATAGAATCTGAAACTACTTCTTCCTCGGTTCAGATTTAACTTTGACCTTTTGTCGGCTAGTATTCGGCTTGGATTCAAACTTTGGCTTTGGAATAGTTTTCTTTTCATGTGAGTAGCTAGGACATTGAGTAATAGAACTTGTGCCATAAGTTTGACATGTGCTACCCTTCCTCTTGAGCTGCTGATCCACCAAGATAGTCTTATGCAACATATCTTTCAATTCCACATAGTGTTGCATCTCTACTCGGTCTTGGATCTCACGATTCAAACTGCTAAGAAATCTGGCCATGATAGCCTCACGATATTCTTCTATATCGGCTCTCATCATAAGTATTTCCATTTCTTGAAAATAATCCTCCACACTTCGGTTGCCTTACACCAATCTCCTAAGTTTTTGATGTAACTCTCGGTGATAGTGACTAGGAACGAACCGTTGTTGCCTAAGTGTTATCTCATTTTGAACTTGATCCAAACGTTCATTGACTGCCTCCATCTCAACTCTCAACAAACGGGTCATCTCTCCCATCAAAGCTTGAATTTGGAGATTTGGAATTCCTTGTATTTGCTCAACCTCCGGATTGTCATTTGACATACTTAGAACCTGTAAAAAAAATTTGTTAATAGAAAAATTCCTCACAATCTCTCAAGTTTTTGACACACAAGTGTTTCCCTCAAATTATTGGCTTTTCTCTCAAATGTTCTTATAACCTTACGTGTTTTTCCTCTCTTTTTGAATCTCAAAATGTTCTTATATAACTAATCAAACATTCTTTGATTTCGTTTCCCCAAGGGTCAATGACTTAACAAGTATCACACAACTCAAGTATTAGATAGATCTTGGTACACAAACAAACAACGAACAATATTTTTTTTTGTTGAAATAATAGAAGATGAAAAGTTTATTTTTTATTTTTTATTTTTTATTTTTATTTTTTAGATATTCTTTTTTCTTGATTTTATTTATTTAATTAAGAAGAAAATATGAAAAGATAGAAGTTGGAAAGATAGAAGATGAAAAGATAGCAGATGAAGAGATAGAAGATGAAAATATAGAAGATGAAGAGATAGAAGATGAAAAGATAGAAGTTGGAAAGGTAGAAAATTAAAAGATAAAAGATGAATAGATATAAAATTAAAATATTAACTAACTTGGAAGTGTGCTTCTGATATCAAATGATGTGGAATCCTGAAGAAATCGTCACTCCAAGTTGTAAAGGATAGTCCTTGGTCTTCAAAGAATTTGAGTAACCCCTACCTTAGGTATATCAAACATAAGATTGTTGTTGTTTCAACTTGCCTTCAATTAAGCAAGGTAGTGGAACCACGGAATGTTGACTCGAGTAGACCCCACCTTTAGTATGTTGTTGTTTCGACTCTCCCCTTCATGCGAATGGCTAGGAATGGCCACACAAGTGTGACGAAAATCACTTAATAAACCAGTTTGATCCCTTGATAATGACACACCAAGAAAGATCAAAAAGTTCACAAAGAACAAAAGAGAATCACACTCAAATTTATTGATAAAAAAAATTGGATTCTCTCAAATGAGAATTACATGAGTTTATAAAGAAAAGAAAGGACTCTCTAGATTCCTCTAAACTTATTGAATGTCTTAAAGATGAAGAGTATAGACTACTAAATAAATTACATGTAAATGTCACAATTTACTATGACTTGAATGAGAAAGACTCTTGAACTTTTGGCCTCCAAAATATATTTTAGTCTTCCAAATTCGTCACTATTCATGGGCTGGACTTTAAGACATGATTTAGGACTTCTCTTGGACTTGTAGAAAGCTCAAAGTGGTTTGGACTTGACAAGTATAAAGTCCAATGGTTTCTTTATGTTGTCCTTTGTCCAAAAGGCCTTGAATAAATCCACAAATGCTTTCATTGATTTGTTTACCACGTTATCTTGTAATTGGACCGACTGGAATCTCCAAACCTCTCTCATGATCATCATTGTTTACCTCCAAGTTTTCTTTAATTTCCTTGCTTTTTCCATGATCATATCATTTAGTTTGAAAACAATTCTCGACTAGGGGTTTTAATTTGATGAAGGTTTCTTTCCCTTGTGACTTGTACAGCACAGGGTGTGATTCTCCAAGGAGCAAATAGTATTTGTGGTTTTCTGTTGAGATTATTGGAGAACACAAATCATCGGAAAAAAGAATCTCAAGTGGTGGGGTTGAGGAAATTGAAGTTTCAGAGAACGCCAGTTTTTGACTTTTATTCATAAAACACATTGCAAGACAAAGACACTGAATAATTGGAAGAATTGACGGGTAAAGAGAACTTAGAGATCATGGATTGAGAATAGTACAAGATGGGTGCCCTAATCGAGAATTCCAACCCATAGTAGTAGTTTTTGTGCTTGGAGGAGACGCAAAGAACGAATACGGCATTGATAGCAAGGTTGTCCACAGAGCTCTCCATTAGTATGTCCTTGGAGTAATGGGGCCCCCAAGCGAAGATCCTTCACCGGAAAAGTATTTGGAAAAAAATCCACATAAACCATGTTAGCATTACATAGCTTAAACACAATTCTTTTGAATTTCTGGAACATAAAGCACATTAGAGATATGAAGAGGTTGAGTATTTGCGGGTAAGAGGGCAGAACCAGTGTGTGTGATGGGAGTAGTTGACCCATTACCAAAGACAGTATCTTCACCTCCATTGTATGGTTGATGAAGAGCTAAGTTGTTGACATCTGACGTAATGTGGTGTGTAGCACCAGAATCCACAACCCAAGGGGGCTGCGATTGTGGTGATGATGACATCATGGCTATGTGAGCTCGTGGTGTCTAGTTGGTGTCATGCGGCTGTGGTGTCAGCAAAAAATGGTGGTGTAGAGAAGACACTTTGTGTCTAGAAGTGAGGACAACGCCTTTCAGAACGACCTTGAGTTCCACAAAGTTGGCACTTGCCAAGGTAAGACCGTGGAGTTTTATTCTCTTGACAGTGATGAGTGTTTGTTGGTGGAGCAGAGTTGTACAGAGTGGAGTTGTTCTGCTTGTTGTTGGACTTGTACTGCTGGCCTCCATTGTGTGGTTTGTTATTGACATAGTTTGCTGAAACATGGAAGGGTGATGTTGTGGCGGACGCTAGGAGCTTCGCTTCATAGTTCCAGAGTTTCTCATGAAACTCTGTAGTGTAGGGAGGTACTTCTCGGCCTTCTATTTGATCTACAACTGTTCAATATTCTTCAGGAAGGCCCTCCAATATTAGCTCAAATTGATCCTCATGGTCTACAATCTTCCCAAAGAGTACAAGCTGATCAAACTTCCTGATTATACCTTGTATGTACTCGCCAATAGATGGGGAGCCCTTCTGCCATTCATTCAACTGGTATTTCAACTGTTTAGATGTCCACGACTTGGCATAGTATAGAGAGATGCAAGTTTGCTCAAGATATGAGTAGAAACCATTTGAGACATCATAGGCTGAATCATTCCGGGTATGGCACCAAGAAGCCCGCTGTATATAAGGCTATCTTGGCGTTTCCAAAAGAGAATGCAAGATTAAAAATCTCACCAGTCGATCTGGTGACTAACGGTTCTGGTTGTGTCTTTGATTCATCGAGGAAATGCGCAAGAGCGTAGCGATCAAGCAAGGCGTGGACTTGACAGCTTCACATGGTGTAGTTGGAGGTGTAAGCTTTGATATGTATTTCATGCTTACATTGAGCAATGGTGGGAGTTGGAGATCCAGTTTGTGACATAGTGAAGCAGATAATTAACGATACAAGAGGCGTGAGAGAAGAAGAAAAAGAACAAGAGTAGAGTAGAGGTGTTTTAGAAGTCGATGCTCTAATACCATGTGAATTTGTATATCCTCTTGTATTCCATCTTCTCTTTACCTAAGCTTATATACATAGTTTACAGAATCATCAAATTAATGTAGAAAATATTTGATTGAGTAATCACAAGATTGTAGGATGAGAAAATAGGAAAGCATATCAATTGTCTTCAATAGTGTCTACCTAGCTCATGCGTGACTTAAATCCCACTTGTTAGGCTAATCGCACTTGCTAGTTCAATGTGAAGATTTGTAGAGAAGAAGATCTTCGGTTTCTCCAACCTCACTTTGCGTCTCGATGAAACACAAAATATTTCTAACACACCAGAAATAACTCTAACCTGTTGAACTAACGCTTCATCAAATAAAATTAAATCGTAAGAAACAATTATGAAACAAAGGAGGACCATCACAAGGCAATCTAATCGTCTACCACCTCTTATCAATGATCGAAAACTCGATAAAATGACACAACCTTTCAATACATATCACAAAAGATATGGTGACAAAGGTCCCTTGCCGGAGTCCACGATAAGGATTAAAATCATTCATCTTCTCTCTATGCCAAATGAAGTGCATCGATGGTCTCGCCTCACAACTCATAGTCCATCTAACAATAGGCCTTTCTAATTTAACTTCAGCAACATCCATCTTTTCTCACAATTCTTATGTCGTATTGAGTGTATTGTCTCCTACACCACTACAATGTTATCAACGCTCAACTTGGCCAGAAGGATACTGGTTTGAGTTGGCTTAACAGCTACAACATATTCCTCTTTAGCGGAGGTATCATGGTGTTCTCAGTTAATTTTTTAAATTAGTTTAAATTACTTAATGGATTCTGGTCTTAAAACCTTCCATTTAAGAACCAAAAGCACATCATTCGTACCATCCAGTAGCAACCTTGTTTCGAAAAAATTCAAGGAAAACTTAAGTACAAAAGTACCTACTACACCCCAACAGTTTTGGTAAAAGACCAACTGATACTTTTTACCCATACTTTGAACTTCGGTCTCAATTTCAACCGAAGCTCGACAATCTCTTAACACTGATGTTTTACATTTGCCAAAGAGTGTAAGTTCCTGTAAAAGCTCAATGCTAGTTGTTCCAGCTCATTCAGGTCCTCTACCCACACCGCCACATCGTTTTTAACATATTAATTTGGTTATACATTCGAGGAAGGATAGTCGAGGTATAAAAGAACGTTGTATTTCTATCAACAAGAGCAACCCTTATCTCTCGTAACTTTTGGAACCAGAGAACCTCTTCTTGCTCCAAGAAAATTTCAAATTCTCCAAGGAGCAGTAATTTAGATGGTGAAACAACAAGTTCAAGTTGTACACATTCTAGCTAATAAGAAAGTTTCTCCTTACGTTTCTAGATCCTACTAAAAACTTCTCTATTCCAGCGGTGCAACGTACCTTCTAGCCTACGTAATGCAAATGGTGTGACCTAACAGCTCTTTGTGTCACACATGATATTTTTTTAGTCCCCACATGTGGTATTTTCTTCCAACGGTTCTTTGAGCCTAACGACCAAGTGCATTGCTTCTCAAGCAACCTTCTTTCTTGCTTAATACTTAGGCTTCCGGTTCCTTGATTAACACTCTCTCTCAACCTTGAATCTCTAAGTTATTAAAATCAAGCTTGAAGGTTGTAACTCACCACCTCATTAAAAACTTTAGTGCAAAGCACACTTGGGGTAAAACCATCTAAGGGAAAAAGAATGTGGGTCATTGTCACGGCTTGGGACAAATCACTTAGCCCAAGATTTGAGTATACAAACTCACGCACCTTTGAGCTTGCAGCTTTAGTGAAAATGTATGCAAGTTGATCTGAACTCCTTGTATAGCACGGTAAGATTACTCCTTGCTCCACATTTTCAATCCACTTCAATATGATTTGTTCTCTCATGGAACACCGATGCAATGTGTGTGGCAGTTTGACTATCACAATGCATTGTGATTGGTTTTTGAGTGTCAACTTCCAAGTGTTTAGGCAATGCCTTCAACTATATGAGTTCCTCCATTAGCTTTCTCATTGTTTTATACTCGGTTTCCGCATTAGAGCATGACACCACTTTATGCTTCTTGCTCTTCCAAGTGACTAGGTTGCCTCCAAAGAACGTGCAATACCCAATAGTTAACTTGCGATCTTGTTTATCTCCAGCCCAATTCGCATCACAATACCCCACAAGATTTGTATTCTCATCCCGACCCATCCATATGCCTTGTTTCAGAGTTCCTTTGAAATATCTAAGAGCTTCACTATTTCCCAATGGCACAATATAGGTGTTTGTATGTGTTGGCTCACTTGATTCACCGCATAACACAAGTCTGGTCATGTGATTGAAAGATAAATAAACTTTCCAACCATCTTCCACTATAGATGATCATTCTGAAATGGTTCTTCTTCATTTTCCCCCTTGCTAACTGCTTTGTAGGCATTCTCAAGAAGAGTCTTGGCTGTTTTATTATCTACATCACACTCATTCAAAAGGTCAAGAGTATACTTTCTTTGAGACAAGAAGATGCCTTTTTTGGAATGGGCAACTTTCAATGCCAAGAAAGTACTTCATTTCTCCCAAGTCCTTAATATCAAAGACTGATTTAGGGTGTTCTTTGATAAATTTGATGTCATCCTTGTCATTCCTCGTGATGATAATGTCATCTACATAAATAACGATAACTACAATACCATTTATACCTTTGCTCATGAATAGGGTATAATCGGCTTCCAATTTTCTCAACCCATGATCCCTTAAGGTATGAGTTAGCTTGTGATATCACGTCCTTGGCGATTGCTTGAGTCCATAGATGTTTTTCCTCAGCCTCAAAACATTCCCGGCTCGGATAATATGTTAAAGACATGGGGAGGACGCATGTAGGCCTCATCCTCAAGTTCAGCTTGTAACAATGTATTCTTGACATCCATTTGCCACAAGTCCCAATCAAGGTTAGTAGCTAAAGATAACGCAACACGTACCGTATGTAGTTTCGCTATCGGAGAAAAGGTGTCATGGTAGTCTTCACCATAGGTTTGTGTGAACCCTCTTGCGACAAGTCTAGCCTTGTGTCTTTCAAATATACCGTCACTATGATATTTTATTATAAAGATCCACCGAAACGTCACATCCCTCTTTTATTAATTACCGCATCACGCCATAACTTGTGTTGTCTAGCCTCCTCATAGGTATTTGGCACAAAGTCTTGATTAGCTTGTGGAATTTCCACTAGGTCGCATGCCACTTGTCTTGGATGGGTCTCGGGAATATTGTTGTAGTATATACTAAGGTTGGCGGTTAAAATTTTTTGCCTTTGACTCCTTCTAAGAACGGATTGCTCATGAGTGTCCATGGCCTCACAATTTTTCTGGAACCATTACAATGCTTTGCACTCGTTGACGCCTTATTAGGATTGGTGCTTGTTTCATTACTTCCATGGTTTCCTAATCATTGGAGCCTTGTCTCAATTCCTCCAAGTTAGTGTCCACCACTTGCTCGGCCAAAGTTGGACTCTCTAGAGTAGGACTTGTTGAGAATTGTTCTTCACTTTATGCCTCATTCTCATGCTTCCTCCAAGAGATATTGTCCACGTAATTACTTGGCCTCAGATTTTCCTTGCTTGCAACCATGTCTCCAATACCGAGCTGCTCAAAAAACATACAGAGACTCAAGGCCTGTGATACGAGCTTCAAGATACTTCTGTAAGGTTGATGGGAGTGGGTTATTATCCAAGGGAACCGAGTGTACTTCCTTGGTAAGAAAAGTCGGGGGCGCGGAAGGGGTGGTTTGAGGAGCGATCCACAAGAAGGATGGTGGGTTTCTTGATACACTTAAGCACACTCTAGATCAAGGAGAAACCTCTCGAGATCTTGCAGTATGTTTTAAGTCTTAGAAAAACGATTAAGCTTGCTAAGGACTAAGGATTTCTCTTTGAGAAAATTGTCTTCTTTATTGATATTAAAGTTGTTGATCTTACATGGCTGCAAGGGGACCTTATATAGGGGTCCTATCAGCTATCCCTAAGGCCGATTCACTTAAAGAAAAAGGAAAATATGGGTCGCAACCCATTAACAAAAAGGAAATAAGAAAAATGACAAATTACAAGAAAAATTACAAATTTCTAATTTAGAGTTTTTGTGCCTTATTAAACAAAAATAAAAGTCCAAAAAGTCTATGAGCCTTAAGACTCTCTATCCTAAGGTGTTGGAGTTGTTGTGCTTGGAGTTCCTGCAAAAATATTTATCGTAAACACAAAACCTTGTAGGACGCAACAAAGGGCTAAGTCTTGTCAGTTACTTCCAGCTCGGGTCTTGTTTATTCTTGATCCTCTTGGTCAGCTTCTAAAGGGTCTGGAATGTCTTGATCCTCCTCTTGTCGTGTTGCTTGGTCTTGACTTGCGTTCTTGATCTTTTCCGCGCTCCTCAAATAAGTCTCGATGTCGATCTTGGAGCGTTCCGGGAAGTGAGCGTTCTTGGACCGGTCTGGGAAGGGAACTTTCTCTTTCTGCTTCAAGATGCCAACTACAGCTTCTCCTAATTGTTCTCTCAGCTTGCTTGTTCTAGCTCGAGTCATTGGTCTGCCTAGTTCAACTGGTTGATGCCCTCATCATTCCCTTCCTCTTGAAGATGCTCTATCTCGGGTATCGTCATTGTCGACATGGAACGGGGAGAGGTCAGCAACATTCAAACTTGAAGAGATATTGAACTCACCAGGCTGCTTCAATCGGTAGGCATTGTCGTTGATCTGTTCAATTACTCAGAAGGGACCACCACCGCGGGACGCGAGCTTAGACTTGTGCTTGTTCGGGAAGCGCTCCGGGCGCATGTGTTCCCAAATCCAATCTCCCGGGTTGAATATCACAACCTTGCACCTTTTGGCCTCTCTTTGCTTGATTGCTTTAACCTTCTTTTCCAAATTCTCCTTGACTTTGAGATGTAATTTGCGAACTAGTTCGGCTTTGGCACTTGTGTCGTTGTCAAGGTAATGGCGCAGAGGGAGTGGTGTAAAATTTATTAGCATCATAGGTGATGTAACTGCATTTTACCACATTTTAGGGCCATTATTTAGCATGTTTTGCATTCATACTTGCATTATTATCATAGTTTTAGGTTCTTTTAGGCATAATTTGCATACTTAGTGTTGGGCATTGCACACATTGCATAAAGGGTACTTTTAGGCACTTTTTGGAGCATTTCATGAAGAATTTCGGACTACAAGAAGACCAATGGAAAATCGGCTGGCCTAAAGTTGAAGTTCAGGATGTGATCTAGAAGATTTGGCATATACCAATGACACTCGAGCATGACACTCGACCACACTTGGTCGAGTGGATTTTCGGACCAGAACTAAGACTTCGGACGAAGATTGACTTCTTGGGCTTCTCTGCGAAAAAGGCCCATCAAGATCCATTTGTGCAAGCCCAACAACTATTTTAGACTTTTTCTATTTTCTTTCTTAAGGAAATTTCCTTTTAACTTTTAAAAGGAAATTCCCATTTTTCTTTCAAGGGAATTTTTCCCTTTTTCTCTTTAAGTATTTTTCCTTTTTCTTTAAGATCTTTTGATCTATAAATTGTACTAGAATTTCTACTTTCAATATACAATCTTTTCCAGCAAAATTTCGAGTTCTTTCTTTTAGTTATTTACGATTTTAAGTCTTAAGTTTTATGCAATTAGATTTCGATTTTAAGTCTATGTTTTATTTCATGAATTCTGAGTAAGTTAGTCTAGGGTTCTTGAGGAAAGGGTGAGATTAGGGGAAAACTTAGGGATTTCTAGATTTGTCTATGTTTAAATAAGGTCTTAGATCTCTTTAGTTTAAGTGTTCTTAATGCTTGTTTCTTTCTGATCAATTGAAATTCGATCTCTTGGTGAATCCCCCCCGAGAGGCGTTTGGGGAATCACTTGAACATGCTTAAATTAAGATAGCATCTTCCTAGCTCAAGAGATTGATTGTCTAGGGTGTTATTAGGCTTTGTAAGGTCCATACTTAAGGCCTCTTGAATTTCCAATCGTTGGGCGAGAGTCAAGTCAGGTTGTCTTTTAGGAGAGGTCCCATTGCGCGAGAGCGAATGTGATTACTTTGTGATTCCTTGCTTAGAGGTCATCTAAATAGGTTGATAGATAAGTCTAGAACCCCTAGGAATACCCTAATCATTGATCCTAATCCTCGAGAACCCGTTTTTCCCTTATTGAATTTTCGTGATTTTAATACTCTGCTTTAGGTTGAGATTTCGTATTGCACTTTATTAGTTTCACTATTGCTTTACTTTTAATGCTCTGTTTTTACATTCTAATACTCTGTTTCATTTTTAGCATTTTGTTTTAAGATTTCGTTGTCACCTAGGATAGATCACTACTCACTAAAACCGAATTTGGCTTAGATTAGAATAAGTAGATTATATCTTGATTGCTAGTTACTCTCCCAGTGGATTGACACCATACTGTACTGCAATTGATTAAATAGACAGTTTGGTATTTGAGAAAACACCGCAAAAAATCTGTTTATCAAATTGGCGCCGTTGCCAACTGGGAATAGTTAGCTACAATTAGGAAAATCACTTTTCTGAGACTAAGTTTTACTATATTATTATTCTAAACTCGTTTCTGGTTTCTGTTTGCTTTTAGGTACACTCGATCAACAAGCTCGACCAACACAACCCGAGCTCGTTGGTTCTTCTTCTGTTTCCAGAAAGCTCTAGCAGAACCAAGAAACACTCGATCACTACACTCGAGCACCACCCGCTCGAGTGTCATTTCCGACAACACAAATCACTTGCATGAATACCAGATCTCGTGGAAGTGAAGACCTCATTCCATACTCTGACAGAATAGACCGTTTGCCTCGTGAATACTTGCGAGAACAACGGAACCGATTGAACGAAGAATACACGGATCAGGTGAACATGGAAGAACAAGTACAAGCTACTGAACTAGGAACTCGTCCTAGGAGAGTTAGACACATTGGTGCCGGTGATGCTCCCAGTATCCACACTCAACGCCATGGAATTGTCCCACCAGCCATCGCCAACAATAACTTTGAAATTAAGAGTGGAATGATCTCCATGGTTCAGAACAGTAAATTTCATGGTTTACCTTCTGAGGACCCACTAGATCATCTTGATGAATTTGAAAGACTAACCAGTCTGACAAAAATAAATGGGGTTAGTGAGGATGCTCTGAAATTGCGATTGTTTCCTTTCTCTCTTGGAGACAAAGCACATCTATGGGAAAAACACTTGCCACAAGGGTCTATTACATCTTGGGACGCCTGCAAAGAAGCATTTCTAGGCAAATTCTTTTCCAATTCCAGAACTGCCAAACTCCGCAATTCCATCTCTGGTTTCAAGCAAAACCATTCCGAAACATTCTCTGAGGCTTGGGAACGATTCAAGATGTACCAATCACAATGTCCTCATCATGGTTTCACTACTGAGTCTCTTCTCAGCACTCTCTACAGAGGCGTTATTCCCAAGATCCGAATGTTGCTAGACACAGCAAGCAATGGGAATTTTCTGAATAAGGATGTCGATGATGGATGGGAATTAGTGGAGAATTTAGCTCAAGCAGACGGCCAATACAGTGAAGACTATGATCGAACTCCTAGAGGCGTAACGGATTCAGATATGGTTAGTAGAAAGGAGCTCAAAGCCATACAAGACAAACTGGACAAGTTACTTTCAGCTCACCATAAGCAAGTACACCATGTCGGTGAATCAGAAGGGGTTGAAGAAGACGATGATGAAGTTGAAGAGGTCAATTACGTACAAAACCAAAACAACAACTACAGACAATTCAACAGCTACAAAACCAACCCAAATCTCTCATACAGGAACACCAATGTGGCTAATCCCCAAGATCAGGTGTATCCACCAAAACCGCACCACCATCCTCAATCCCAACTCTTTGTCCCAAACCATCAATACCAGCAAACTCATCACCGCCCACCTACTGTACCACATGATTATGAATACCACAACACTACCCAACCCCAACAAACCCCTGAGGTAATGGACATCTTGCAGCAAATCCTCAAAGGTCAGACAGCTACCGCCTCTGAAATAACCAGGAAATTTGCTGAGGTACACACTAAGATAGATGCTTCCCATAATGACCTCAATTGCAAGATTAAGACTCTTAATGCTCGCCTCAAGAATTTAGAGAACAAGCAAGCTTCCTCCTCTGCAGTTAAGACTATTGGGCAACTACCAGGAAAAGTCATTCAAAACCCCAAGGAATACACTGCCCAATCCATTACATTAAGGAGCAGAAAGGAGATCTCTCCACAAGTACGACATGATAAATTCACTGAGGACAGTGACATTCAAGTTGGGGAGGATAGCCTTAGTCAGAAAAAGGCTAAAAATATCGAGAAAAAGCCTCAGAAAAGAACACTCGAGCAGGACGCTCGAGCTGGAACTGATCGAGCATTATGTTTAGAACCACACAATGAGACACTCGAGCAGGACACTCGAGCAAGGCTAGGTCGAGTGTCCCCTTACCAACCTCCAAAACATGATATTTTGCACGATATCGACAAGTCTTTTACCCTTCCTCCTTTTAAACCTCGACTACCCTTCCCACAAAGGTTTAAAAAGGACGTAATGATGAAGTACAAGGCTCTTTTTGACAAGCAAATAAAGGATGCTGAGGTAAAGATACCTATACTTGATGCTTTCATGCTAATGCCTCCTTATCAAAATTTTTTGAAAGATGTTGTGAAGGAAAGAACAAATGAGTTAGAGGGTATGGCAGTAGAGACTCATGAGTGCAATGACATCTTAGAGAGGATGATAGTTCAAGACAAGCTAGATGATCCTGGGACATTCACTTTACCATGCTCATTGGGTCATTTAACTTTCAGCAAATGTTTATGTGATCTTGGAGCTTCAATTAGCCTAATGCCACTATCTGTTGCTAAGAGGTTGGGGTTCAACAACTACAAGTCTTGTAAGCTCTCTTTGATTCTAGCTGATAGTTCTGTCCTTTTGCCATATGGTTTACTGGAAGATATACCTATAATGGTTGGTAGTGTTGAGGTTCCTACAGACTTTGTGGTGATTGATATGGATGAGGAACCACAAGATCCACTACTCCTTGGTAGACCATTTTTAGCCTCTGTTGGAGCTGTAATTGATGTGAGGAATGGAACAATTGAGCTAAACTTTGGTAAGGATCTCAATATGAAGTTTAACATTGACGATGCAGCTAGGAAACCTACTATTGGAGGACAAAGCTTCTCAATTGAGGGATTGGATAAGTTGGGCATTAAACCTCCTAAGCTTCCTCGACTTATATTAGCTAAGAGTGGTAAGGCTAGCGACTACTGCAGAAAAATTCCAATGTTTGAAGAGGTTGTTGATGGGATAAGCCTTCAGTCTTTGTTTGCTTGCAATGAGATCACGAATATGCCTTCTAAGGAATCATACAATTTACTAGAATTGGATCTTGGGCCTGATATAATTTTGAGACCAATTGGTTTTGTGGATGGAGTAATGGAGTACAAGGTGAAGAGCAGCAAATATCCCAAACCATTTGCCAAACTGAAGCAGCTTCTCTTTCCAACGAAGCCCAAATCAGATTGGTCAGGACCTTTCCACATTAAAAGAGTTATGCCTTGCGGATCCATCACCATGTTTAGCAAGAAAGGAGAGGAACTTCCGGAAAACGGGCAGAAAGTTAAGCTTTACATGGTTGATGAAACCATTTCAGAGGGGACCTCAATTCCTCTCTTTGAACCACTCCAGGCCTGATGGGTGTGGGAAGTCAAGCTTAGTGACTTAAAACAAGCTCACTTGGGAGGAAGTCCCATGATATCCTTGTACATATTTTCTTTCTTGCAGTTTTTCTTTGTTTCTTTTGCTCTTTTCTTATGTTTCAGGTCAAGGAACGTGCACCACAAGGAATTTGGCACCAGAGCATAACACTCGAGCATGACACTCGAGCAAGGCTGCTCGAGTGTTCTAAAAACGAACCAGAAACTCCTTCATTTCCAACTTTTTCATTCTCCAATTAGGTACGGAACCCCTTCCCTTCATTGTATATACCACTGCATATTTTTCTCTTGACTTGCTGGTCTAGGATCCTCTTTTGGGCTTTTATACACACAAGAGACTGTGTGATTTAAGTTTGGGGGAGGATTCTAGGGGACATTTGACTTTGTTTTCTGTGATTCTTAGTTTTTCTTGCATTTCATCATTTGCATTACATCTAAGACATAGAAAAACCAAAAACATTTTCAGTTAGCATAATTTTTTCGATTGCATATCATCTAAGGCATAGAAAACCCATAAAAATAGAGTGTTCATGTAGCTGCATCACATTCATATAGGATTGAGTCTAGAGTTTTGGGAATCATCTTGCTAATGATAGACAGTCTTGCTAGGTTGATTGGCTAGTAACCATAGTGAACTCTTGGACTTTCGTTTTTTTGCCCCTCTTGAACACTGATTGGTAGATCATTGGCCTTAGAAACCTAAGCTTATGTTGTCTCGAAAGAACCAGATTTGTCTCCTCATAATTAATCTTAATTTTTACCAAATTAGGGGCTTGAGATACATTGCATAAGATCCTTCCTTAGGTTCAGCCAGTTAAGTAGAAAGAAAAGCATAAGATAAATACATAATCATCCTTCTTACAACTCAGCTCAAACGATATGGTCTAAGATGAACGGGGACTGTGCGTAAACCCGTACCTTCTTGTGTTCATCAATGAAACCATTCTGATGTTGCCTAAGATGAACCGGGACTGTGCGTAAACCCGTACTTTTTCGTGTATCATTGATAAAGCTAATACATTGATGCCTAAGGTGAGTCGGGACTGTGCGTAAACCCGTACTTTTTCGTGTCTCATTGATAAAGCTGAGAATAAATACGAGTTTGAGCCAAGATAGGAGTTAAGAATAAGAAGTGATCGAAAATGCTTAGTTCATAGTGTCTGGCTGAATTTGAGGAAGTTGAATCCCAAGGTCTTTTGATCGATAGCCCCTCTTGCGGTCTACACCTTTAGAAATAGGTTTCAAATCTGAATGTCTTAGAGTCCAACTAAGTAATGGGGAATATTCGGTTTTTATGCTAAGCCTTGATGAAAGTAGATTGTGGTTTTTACAAAAGAATGAGGGTTCACTTGTGGATTACGGCTTTCATCTTGATAAGTTGTTTGTTTGAGGTTTGATTGTTCCCATTGTCAGCAACATCTCTTCCTTCTTAGCTCTATGCATATTTGCTTGAGGGCAAGCAAAGACTAAGTTTGGGGGAGTTGATGTGTCTGCATTTTACCACATTTTAGGGCCATTATTTAGCATGTTTTGCATTCATACTTGCATTATTATCATAGTTTTAGGTTCTTTTAGGCATAATTTGCATACTTAGTGTTGGGCATTGCACACATTGCATAAAGGGTACTTTTAGGCACTTTTTGGAGCATTTCATGAAGAATTTCGGACTACAAGAAGACCAATGGGAAAATCGGCTGGCCTAAAGTTGAAGTTCAGGATGTGATCTAGAAGATTTGGCATATACCAATGACACTCGAGCATGACACTCGACCACACTTGGTCGAGTGGATTTTCGGACCAGAACTAAGACTTCGGACGAAGATTGACTTCTTGGGCTTCTCTGCGAAAAAGGCCCATCAAGATCCATTTGTGCAAGCCCAACAACTATTTTAGACTTTTTCTATTTTCTTTCTTAAGGAAATTTCCTTTTAACTTTTAAAAGGAAATTCCCATTTTTCTTTCAAGGGAATTTTTCCCTTTTTCTCTTTAAGTATTTTTCCTTTTTCTTTAAGATCTTTTGATCTATAAATTGTACTAGAATTTCTACTTTCAATATACAATCTTTTCCAGCAAATTTCGAGTTCTTTCTTTTAGTTATTTACGATTTTAAGTCTTAAGTTTTATGCAATTAGATTTCGATTTTAAGTCTATGTTTTATTTCATGAATTCTGAGTAAGTTAGTCTAGGGTTCTTGAGGAAAGGGTGAGATTAGGGGAAAACTTAGGGATTTCTAGATTTGTCTATGTTTAAATAAGGTCTTAGATCTCTTTAGTTTAAGTGTTCTTAATGCTTGTTTCTTTCTGATCAATTGAAATTCGATCTCTTGGTGAATCCCCCCCGAGAGGCGTTTGGGGAATCACTTGAACATGCTTAAATTAAGATAGCATCTTCCTAGCTCAAGAGATTGATTGTCTAGGGTGTTATTAGGCTTTGTAAGGTCCATACTTAAGGCCTCTTGAATTTCCAATCGTTGGGCGAGAGTCAAGTCAGGTTGTCTTTTAGGAGAGGTCCCATTGCGCGAGAGCGAATGTGATTACTTTGTGATTCCTTGCTTAGAGGTCATCTAAATAGGTTGATAGATAAGTCTAGAACCCCTAGGAATACCCTAATCATTGATCCTAATCCTCGAGAACCCGTTTTTCCCTTATTGAATTTTCGTGATTTTAATACTCTGCTTTAGGTTGAGATTTCGTATTGCACTTTATTAGTTTCACTATTGCTTTACTTTTAATGCTCTGTTTTTACATTCTAATACTCTGTTTCATTTTTAGCATTTTGTTTTAAGATTTCGTTGTCACCTAGGATAGATCACTACTCACTAAAACCGAATTTGGCTTAGATTAGAATAAGTAGATTATATCTTGATTGCTAGTTACTCTCCCAGTGGATTGACACCATACTGTACTGCAATTGATTAAATAGACAGTTTGGTATTTGAGAAAACACCGCAAAAAATCTGTTTATCAATAGGGTTGAAACCATATACCACTTCAAATGGTGAAAACTTAGAAGACGAATGATTAGCTCGGTTATAAGCAAATTCAACCATAGGTAAACAAGAAAGCCAATTAGTTAAAATTTTACCGACTGTAGCTCTAAGTAAGGTTCCTAGATTACGGTTTACCACTTCAGTTTGGATGTCGGTTTGGGGATGACAATTGGTTGAAAAAAGCAACCTGGTGCCTAATTTTTGTCACAAGGTCCTCCAAAAGTGGCATAGGAACTTGGCTTCCCGATCAGAAACAATAGTCCTTAGAACTCCATGTAGACGCACCACTTCCTTCATTGGTCTTGTCACAAGGTATGAAGTGAGCTATCTTTAGGAAACGGTCAACTAAAACAAATATTGAGTCATTGTGCTTTATCTTTGGCAAACCTAAAAAAAAATCCATTGAGATATCCTCCCAAGTAGCATTAGGAATAGGTAAAGGGAGATAAAGACCATGAGGGTGGGACTTAGCTTTACCCTTAAAACATGTTGCACATTTGATGCACAACCGTTCCAACATGGCTAGAGTTTTGGCAACACTGAAGTGTCTCAAGAGTCCTCCGCCATGTGTTTCCCTAAGTATCATATCCCTTATTGACCCTGGCGTATACACAACCTCTTTTCTCGAAACAAGTACCCTTCATGGATGTAATATGACCCAAAGGATCCTTTGTTGCAAGCTTGATAAATATCCCCAAAATTTGGATCCTCCTTGTAGTTGTTTTTGATGAACTCAAATCTCATAACTTTGGCGTCCATGATGGTGATGAGGTTGTGTCGTCTAGAAACAGCATCCACGACTACATTCTTCTTTCCTTTCTTATACTTTTTCACATTGGGGAATGTCTCCACAAATTCTAACCACCTTGCATGTCTTCTCTTTAGATTTTTCTGACCCTGAAAGTGCTTCAAAGTCTCATGATCGTGTGAACCACAAATTCTTTGGCTAGAAGATAGTGTTGCCAAACTTCTAGGGCTCGAACTAAAACATACAACTCCTTGTTGTATGTTGGGTAGTTGAGATTGGCTCCACTTAGCTTCTCACTGAAGTAAGCTATGAGTCTTTTGTCTTGAGTTAGCACAGCTCCAATTCCCGATCCAGACGCGTCACATTCTACTTCAAAGGTTTTCTCAAAATTTGGCAAAGCCAAAACCGGAGCCTTGGTGAGGTATGATTTCAGCTCGGAGAAAGCCTTTTCTTGTGCTTCTCCCCATTTGAATGGAACATCCTTCTTAATCACGGCTGTAAGAGGAGCATCTAAGGTGCAAAAATTCTTAACAAAGCGGTGCTAGAAGCTTGCCAAACCGTGAAAACTCTCAACATGACTGGTTGTTGTAGGTGTTGACCATTCTTCTATAGCTTTGATCTTTTCTTGGTCTACTCAAATTCCATGTGAACTTATGATAAAGCATAAGAACACAAGTTTAGTAGTGCAAAAGTGCACTTCTTAAGGTTTGCATAGAGACTTTCTTGCCAAAGGGTCTCTAGTACTTTCTTAAAGTGCATTAGGTGATCGGATAAGCAAGAAGTATAGACAAGAATGTCATCAAAATATACCACCACAAAATTACAGATGTAAGTCCTTAGGAATTGGTTCATGAGTCTCATGAACGTGCTTGGGGCGTTGGTGAGTCCAAATGGCATCAAGAACCATTCATACAAACCTTGTTTGGTTTTGAAGACGGTTTTCCACTCATCACCTTCATGAAGATCTATCTTGGAGAACATGGTGGCTCCATGAAGTTCGTCTAGCATGTAATCCAAACGGGGTATGGGGTGTCGGTACTTGATGGTGATGTTGTTGATTGCACGACAGTCTAAACACATCCTCCATGTCCCATCCTTTTTTGGCACGAGCAAGACTGGAACATCACATGGACTAAGGCTTTCTCGGATGTATCCTTTGTCTAATAGGTCTTGAACTTGATGATATGATCATGGAAAGCAGCAAGGAAGCTAAGGAGAACATGGTGTTGGGAATGTCCTGCAATCATTTGTACTTACTCGTGTGGTCGGTTCTAACATCAAGATTATACAAAGTCATAAGGTACTAGGGGTTGTGATACGAGCCTCCTAGGATCCGAGCTTGATGAAGGATTAATCGATTTTGTTTTGACTTGAGAGTTGATGCCTCCGAACGTGTGAGCAATTAAGGATGTGGTGTGGAACGTGAATGGTGAAAAATGGAACCGATAGATGTCAAATCTGATGAGGTGTTACACACTCAACAGAACTCTAAGATCTCTAGATACTACACACTAGTGATCAGTAACTAAGGATATAACACACCTTAGAAAAATTCAAGAGAGAAAACTCTTAAAAATGTTTGCATATTATGATTGATGATTGAATGAGTTTTACAGAGCAAAATATAGGGTATAAATAGCAAAAGCCACACAAAAATTATGGTAAAATTATGGGCTTAAATTATTATCCTAATGGGCCTAAGTAAAATCATGGGCCTAAATTATTAGCCTAATGGTCCTGAGGAATGTGTAAGCCCTTCAGCCTCATTAAAAACCTTAGTGTTAAAACCCATTGGGATAAAACACACTTAAGGGAAAAAGAGTGCTGAATGGTTTACACGCCCATTAGCTAACCTTCTTGAGTGCTTAGTGTAAGCATCAAGGAATGTTGTTCTAGAGATTTGGATGTGTGCATCTTGGTGAGCATTCCTTCAATAGTTTGGTTCAACAACTTCCTTCTAGCTCTAGTCATTGGTCCACTCGGTATTGCTACTTCCAATTCAGCTTCATCTTCATGCTTATCCAAGTCTCCATTGTTGTGTTCTCCATGTAGGGGAATTGAGCTGTCCATGATCGCATCATCCCCTCCCTCTTGAGAAGGATTTGTCCTCAAATCCGATTCATGGATGTATCCTTTTGCTAGGAGCTCGTCAATCTGTTTTTGCAGCTCCTTAATCTCTAATGGATTAGTCCTATAGGCTGGACAGTTTGGTAACGAAGCTCCAGGAACAAGATCGATCTGATGATCAATCCCTCTAGTTAGTGGCAATCCTTGTGGTGTATTTGTAGCGAAAACATCATGAAAATCCTGCAAAAGTTTCTGAAATTCACTCGGATATACCGATGTAGTTTCACCTAAACAAGACAGTGCCTCTTTGTACATAAATAAGAGTACGGGGCATTTAGAAAGTAAATAATGTTTAACTCCCTTTGCTTGTATGTAGAAGCCTTGTTTCTTGGTTTTAGAATTGATTTTTGAACCAGATTTAGCTTGCTGTTTCTGATGGTCCTCATACACTTCCTGTTGAGTAAGAGGAACCAGAATGGTCTTCCTTCCTTTAAACTCAAAAACGTGCCTATTTGTATACCCATCATATGTCACTCTTCGATCGGATTGCCAAGGTCTCCCTAACAGAATGTGACTAGCTTCCATAGGTAGAATGTCTCATAGACTGATTTTCAAATTTGCCAATCGATAATGGCACCAAAACCTGATCTGAAACCTCTAATCCACCTCCTTCATTCAACCACTGTACCTTGTATGGATGAGGGTGCTTGGTAGTAGTCATTCCTAGCTTTTCCACCATTGTGTCACTTGCTACATTAGTGCAGCTCCCTCCATCAATTATCAAACTACACACCTTTCCCTCGACCAAACATTTAGTGTGAAAGAGGTTGTGCCTATGCTCTTCTATCTCTGGTTTTGGCTGTACACTAAGAGTCCTCCTTGCAACCAAAAGATCTCCTATGAACGGAAATTCTACACCTTCGGAGACTTCCTCTTTCTCTGGTTGCAGCGTGTCTGTCATCTCATCTTCAGATTCGATCTTCTTCTCCAAGTCCAAATATGCATCGGGATCACTCTTGCCACATAATGAAGGAATCCGAAGTTTGATTTCTTGCAGCTGTTCATGAGGTTGTTGTCTAACCTCTATACATCTTCTTCTACTCCACTGGCTATCACAACTTGATCCTAAACCAGTGCTATAATATGATGCAGCCATCAGTTTCCTCCTAGGCTCAATTACTTCTTTTTGAGTTCTGGTGCGACTTGTAGCGTTCTTCTTTCGACTCCTACTACTTTCTAATGATGACAATGCAAGTTCAACCTTGAATCCTTTGAATTTAAAATCGATCAGTCGCTTTAATCTGGACATGAGGTTGTCGGTGATTGTGGCTGTCATAGCTTCAATAAACAATTTGTTGTTGAATACATGACTTGATTCTGGTTCATCATCTCCCATTGTCTCTGAAACACAACACAAAACTACCGCAATAACTAATTCTAAAGAGAAAAGAAATTCAAAGAGAAAACGAAATTAAAAGAGAAAAGGAAATTCAAGGAGAAAAGGAAATTAAAAGAGAAAAGGAAATTCAAAGAGAAAAGGAAATTTAAAGAGAAAAGGAAATTCAAAAAGAAGTGAAAACCGAAACAAAAAGGAAAATTTGTAAATAAGGAAAAAGAAAAATGTTTTTTTCTTAGTACTACGGTTACAGTAGCCGAAATTTTACCTAGCCACCCTAATTGATATCGAAAATAATAAGGCTATGAAATCTAATGAAGAACACAAATTTTGACTGATAAACAAGAAACAAAACCGATTAGGTGGTGAAGAACTCAACTTTCAAGCTCTTGCTCTGATACCACATAATACGAGCCTCCTAGGATCCGAGCTTGATGAAGGATTAATCGTTTTTTTTTTAACTTGAGACTTGATGCCTCCGAACGTGTGACCGATTAAGAATGTGGTGTGGAACGTGAATAGTGAAGAATGGAACCGATAGATGTCGAGTCTGATGAGATATTACACACTCAAAAGAACTCTAAGATCTCTAGATACTACACACTAGTGATCAGTAACTAAGGATATAACACACCTTAGAAGAATTCAAGGGAGAAAACTCTTAAAAACGTTTGTAATTATGATTGATGATTGAATGAGTTTTACAGAGCAAAACATAGGGTATAAATAGCAAAAGCCACACGAAAATTGGGGTAAAATCATGGGCTTAAATTATTAGCCTAATGGGCCTAAATAAAATCATGGGCCTAAATTATTAGCGTAATGAGCCTGAGGAATGTGTAAGCCCTTCAGCTTCATTAAAAATCTTAGTGTTAAAACCCATTGGGATAAAACACACTTAAGGGAAAAAGAGTGCTGAATGGTTTACACGCCCATTAGCTAACCTTCTTGAGTGCTTAGTGTAAGCATCAAGGTATGCTGTTCTGGAGATTCGGATGTGTGCATCTTGGTGAGCATTCCTTCAATGGCTTGGTTCAACAACTTCCTTCTAGCTCTAGTCATTGGTCCACTCGGTATTGCTACTTCCAATTCAGCTTCATCTTCATGCTTATTCGAGTCTCCATTGTTGTGTTCTCCATGTAGGGGAGTTGAGCTGTCCATGATCGTATCAGGTTGTAATGGCTTGCTAGAGTCCACTTATAATCTGTGAGTTGAGATACTCACTGCTAGTACTATACGCTCCTATTGGGTCACACACCTAAGCAAATGGAGACAATTCAATAGGGAATGATCATTATAGGAATGATTCATGACTTGAGCATAATAATATATGGTTTCGGATGAGAAGGCCTAAATTAATCCTAATTCAACTAGGAATTAATTAGGTGTTTTGGGTTGGGCCTAAATTAGTCCTAGTTCAACTAGGAATTAATTAGGTTAACTTAAACTTCATATATATATGATATAGTGCACGTTTTTGATGATATGAGAAACCATAATCGCTCATTGTACAAGTCGAAACCCTAAGAGAAATGCACACATAGGTTTTAGCAGACTTTTCTCCTACTTGCGTGCGTGTGGACTATCAATAGATCAATAGAGGTGCTACACTTTGAGCACTTGCTGATCTCATACCTGATCTTATATCCGCTGCACTAACCAAACTTCAGGTATAATCGAGTTCTCTATTTATCAGATTCAATTAAGTTAACACATGACCTAGGGCTTAGGGTTTTGCTAGATTAGTCAATAGATAATTGTCGAATTGCTTATAAACCTAACAGTGGTATCAAATCCAAGTTGTATTCTTATTGAAATTTGATGTTTACATGCTTGATTGATTGATTAAAATTTTGTTTTCATTGAATTATAAGTGTATGATTAGGATTTTGATGAAATCAAAAAATTAGAGCTGATTTTATTATTGCTGAAATCGAAATTTTGAGTTGGTTGTAATCTTAATGAAATCTTATATTATCATTCTTGATTGATTGATTAAAATTTTGTTTTAATTGAATTAGAATTGCATGATTAGGGTTTCATTGAAATCGAAAAAAATTAGGGCTTCATTGAAATCGAAAAATTAGGGTTTCATTGAAATCGAAAATTAGGGTTTATGGTTTCAGGGTTCTGATGTGAAAAACCGAAATAAAATATAACCTAATTTAAAATAGCCCTGAATGATCCGGTTTAATGAGATTAGACCGAATCTGGTTTTCTCGCAACCGGTCTAACAAAAATTATACCAAGTTGGAGAAAAACCAGTAGGTGCCAACGACACAGGGTCAGGATCAGAAAAATCATAAATAAAATTTTAAAGCCTTTGATTTGATTTCTTTGGCTTTTAAAATCCCCTTTTAACCCTTTTGAGTGCAAATAAGTTGCTTACCTAAATAACTAAGGTCTGGGCGATGAGCTCAGCTCACTCAGATTTTTCTGAAATATGGATCTCGGGATCATTGTATTCAAGCGAGGAACTATTGATTGAACAAAATGTGAGTTTTCTTAAATATGTTAAGATTTCTCAACACTTAAACTATCATAACTAAAACTATTTACCTCTCTTAATTTCAGCTATGGCGAACAACAACAACAACCACAAGTCATTCTCCCTTCGATCTGTCCTTGAGAAGGACAAGTTGAATGGGAAGAATTTCCTGAGTTGGTATTGTAACTTTAGAATTGTTCTTAGGCAGGAGAAGAAAGACTATGTTTTGGAACAATTCTTGCCTCCTAGACCGGCTGCCAATGCCACTGTTGCAGCTAGGAATGCTTGGGATAAGCTATGTGATAGATGTGCAATGTTTGATGCTTGCGACCATGATCTCGGAACTGCAGGTGCAGTACGATATGACTGGCTGAAGGGAATGTTTCAGGAACAGGCACGATATGAGAGATACCAAACGGTGAAATCTCTCATCGAATGCAAACTATCGATGGATGGTTCAGTGAGTAATCATGTCATGAAAATGATGGGTTATATTGATAATCTGGCTAAACTAGACTGTCCCCTTAGTCAAGAGTTTGCTACGGACATCATACTTCAGTCTCTGTCGTCTTGTTATCATCAGTTCGTATTGAACTATAATATGAACAGCATGACGAAAACGTTGAATAAGCTGCATGGTGTTAAACTGTGCAAAATAAGGGTTCCATGAATATTATCACCGTGCAAAAATAGGGTCACCGGAATATTATCACCGTGCAAAAATAGGGTCACCGGAAATCACATATTGTCATAAGAAGTCGAGAGAAGAAGTTTTGGTGATGTGCAAAATTAGGGTCACTTACGGTGATGTGCAAGATTAGGGTCATCCTCCTCATGACCGTTGGAACTTATGGATAAGATCACATGTGGAGAATAAGTTAGTCAATAAGACTCTTATTTTGTCTTGTATAGAACTAGGGTTTTCTTCCTTGTCTATATATAGGTTGTATTCATATCTTTGTAAAAAGAGTTAAGAGACAATAAAATCTCTCTCTTCAGCCACCATTCTCTCTTCTCTCTCAATTTCAGATCTGAAACTCATTCTCTTCTTCATTTCTCTCTAAATCTCTACAATCTCTCTTTATTTGCTAAATCTTACATGGTATCAGAGCAAGGTTCCTTCTTGGCAAGTTTTTAGACTCATTAATCTCCCCATTTCACCCAGATCTCGTCCTCTTTCTCCCAAAAGTTCTGGTTTTTAGTTTCTTTCTCTTGTTTGCTCAAATCTGGTGGAGAACTACAAGCCTCTTTCTGTTCATGTTACTCTTAAGGGAGTTAACTATTTGCTGTGGTCTAGGACTGTTAAATCTGTGTTGAGTGGCCGTGGAGTTTGGGCACACATTGAAGGTGATGCTCCAAATGTGCTGAGTGAAAGGCTAGAGCAAGACAAGGTATTTGGATGTTTGATGAACTTAAACCCAACTTATGGTGACTTGACTCGGCATCTCTTGAGGCAAGACAAGTTTCCAAACCTTGAAGAAGTGTGTGGCCTTATTCAAAGAGAGCAAGGATCAAGGACTCTTCTTGATGGTAATGGAGAGCTTGCTATGGCTAACAAGGCATCATACAGACCTGAGGATAAGAAGGTGTTTGTGTGTGAGCATTGCAAGCGTAAAGGGCACACCAAGGATCGTTGCTGGACTCTCCATCCTCACCTCAAGCAAAGCAAGTGGGAAAAGCCAAGAGCTAATGTTGCAAGTAAGGAGGTAGTGGCTGACGCAGGTTCTGGTTCATCTTCTCAAGTACCTAATGGGACAGCCATGGTGGCAGTTCAAAATGATTATGTGAGGAAAGCTGACCTTGAGGAGCTAATCAAATCCATCAATGCTCTAAAGGAGTCTGGTAACTCATTTTATGTTTCTAAAATTGCTAAATCATTAGTGGTAGATTTAGGTGAAAGCCATCATATGATTAGGAATGAGAACTTGCTTAAGAGCTTGAAACCTGCTGTAGGATGTGTTAGCATTGCAGATGCTAAAAAGGTTCCTATTAAGGGTGTTAATGATCTTAGGTTGTTTAACAAAGAATCTAAGGCCTTGTTCATGCCAACTTTTAAGTCTAATTTACTAAGTGTTCATAAAGCTGTTTGTGATTTATATTGCAAAGCTATTTTCTATCCTAACAAGGTTTTTTTCAGGATATTAAAAGTGGTCAAGTTCTTGGAGAAGGAGCTAGCAAGGATGGACTATACTTGCTAGAGAAGACTGAAAATTGTCCAAATCTATCGTTTAATTCGTGTTCAGCTAGTTCATATGTTTATGTTGGTTCTAGTAGTAGTTTGAATGATGATATGTTGTGGCATGCTCGTTTAGGACATCCACATTCTCGTGCTTTGAACTTATTGGTTACCTAATGTTTCTTTTAAGAATGACAATTGTGAAGCTTGTATACTTGGGAAACATTGTAAATCAGTGTTCCCTAAGTCCTCAACTATTTATGAGAATTGCTTTGGTCTTGTTCATTCTGATGTGTGGTCTTCTCCTTGTGTTTCTAGGGAAAGTCATAAATATTTTATCACTTTTATTGATGAAAAATCAAAATTTACTTGGTTAACTTTGCTACCTAGTAAAGATCGAGTCTTTGAAGCATTTACTAACTTTCAGAAATATGTTTTCAATCAATATAGTGCAAAGACTAAGATCCTAAGGACTGACAATGGAGGAGAGTATACAAGTGATGTGTTTGTATTTTACCACATTTTAGGACCATTATTTAGCATGTTTTGCATTCATACTTGCACTATTATCATTGTTTTAGGTTCTTTTAGGCATAATTTGCATACTTAGTGTTGGGCATTGCATACATTGCATAAAAGGTATTTTTAGGCACTTTTTGGAGCTTATCATGGAGTATTTCAGACTACAAGAAGACCAATGAGGAATCGTCTGGCCTAAAGTTAAAGTTCAGGATGTGAACTAGAAGATTTGGCACTCGAGTTTTGACACTCGAGCATGACACTCGACCATCACTTGGTCGAGTGGATTTGCGGACCAGAACAAAGACTTTTGACGAGGATGACTTCTTGGGCTTCTCTGCGAAAAAAGCCCATCAATACCTACTTGTGCAAGCCCAACAACTATTTTAGGCTTTTCCTATTTTTTTTTCTTAAGGAAATTTCATTTTCACTTTTTAAGGAATTTCTCATTTTCTTTCTAGGAAATTTTCCCTTTTCTCATTAAGTATTTCTTCCTTTTTCTTTATGATCTTTTGATCAATACATTGTACTAGAATTTCCAGTTCTAATATACAATCTTTTCTAACAAAAAATCTCGAGTTCTCTCTTAATAGCAATTTACGATTTTTAGTCTTAAGTTTATGCAATTGATTTTCGATTTTGAGTCTATGTTTCACTTCATGAATTCTGAGTAAGTTAGTCTAGGGTTCTTGAGGAAAGGGTGAGATTAGGGGAAAACTTAGGGTCTCTCTCTCTCTCTTTTTTTTTTTTTTTTTTTTTTTTTTTTTTTTTTTTTTTTATCTTAATGCTTGTTTCTTTCTGATTAATTGAAATTCGATCTCTTGGTGAATCCCCACCCGAGAGGTGTTTGGGGAATCACTTGAACATGCTTAAGTTAAGATAACATCTTCCTAACTCAAGAGATTGATTGTCTAGGGTGTTATTAGGCTTTGTAAGGTCCATACTTAAAGGCTCTTGAATTTCCAATCGTTGGGCGAGAGTCAAGTCAGGTTGTCTTTTAGGAGAGGTCCCATTGCGCAAGAGCGAATGTGATTACTTTGTGATTCCTTGCTTAGAGGTCATCTAAATAGGTTGATAAATAAGTCTGGAACCCCTAGGAATACCCTAATCATTGATCCTCAACCTCGAGAACCCCTTTTTCCTCTATCGAATTTTCGTGATTTTAATACTCTGCTTTTAGGTTGAGATTTGGTGTTGCACTTCATTTCATTTTGTTATTGCTTTATTTTCAATGCTCTGTTTTTACATTCTATTTTCATGTCTCGTTTTTAGCATTCTGTTTTAGGATTTCGTTTTCACCTAGTTCAGACAACTACTCACTAAATCGAATCTGGCTTAGATTAGGATAAGTAGATTACATCTTGATTGCTAGTTACTCTCCCAGTGGATTGACACCATACTGTACTACGATTGATTAGATAGACAGTTTGGTATTTGAGAAAACACCGTAAAAACCTGTTTATCAACAAGCCATGCATTTAAACAAATTCTTGCAACACATGGAATAGTTCATCAAACTACTTGTCCATACACTCCTCAGCAAAATGGAGTTGCTGAAAGGAAGAATAGACATCTCATGGAAGTGGTTAGGTCTAATGATGTTCCATAATAATGTTCCTAAGAGGTTTTGGGGTGATGCTGTGTTGGCAGCTTGTTACCTTATCAACCGAATTCCAACTAGAGTGCTGAATGATGTGTCTCCATTTGAGGTATTAACCAAAACTAAGAAATCAATTCATCACTTACGTGTATTCGGTTGTGTGTGCTTTGTTCTTATTCCAGGAGAACAAAGGAACAAACTTGAGGTCAAGAGTGTTAAAGGCATGTTCATTGGGTACTCAATAACCGAAAAGGGGTACAAGTGTTATATACCAGAAACAAGGAAAGTGATGGTATCTAGAGAGGTGAAGTTCATAGAAGGAAATGGGTTTTATGAAGATAAAGATTTGTCCAACCTTCAAGATCTTACCCAAAACACTTCAGATCGTGCAAGGAGTCTTAGAATGATCTTGGAGAAACTTGGAATTGGGGACTCGATCAGCCACCTGAGCAGTACAAGATCGAGTGCTGAGGAATGTCGAGAAACTCGGACAACGCACTCGAACAACACTCTATCGAGTGCAGAGCAAAACAAGGCCACAAGCGAACCAACACACATTTCGGATTCATTCAATGATGTTGAGGCTCCGATTCAAGGGTCTGACTTTCCAAATGATGTTGAGGTCCCTCCTTTGGAAGAACAAATCATTGATGATGGAGAAGAACTAGCACAACATGGTTCAGATGGAGTGGAAAACATTGATATGACTGAGCCAGCTCCTATACCTCTAAGAAGGAGTCAGATGGTGAGGAAGGATCCCTCCAATTGGATCAACACTAGGGTGTACTATAACAACAATGCAGTTGCCCATCCTCAACAAGTCGTATGCAATCTGGTAGAAATTCCGCAAGAACATCAAGCTTTCGTCACCCAACTTGATCAGCACCATTTGCCAAGTACTTATGAAGAGGCCAAAGAGCATAAGGTGTGGCGTGATGCTGTAAGTGATGAACATGGAGCAATGGTTAGGAACCACACTTGGGATGAGTCTACTCTACCACTTGGCAAGAAAGCTGTGACCTCTCGGTGGATCTTCACAATCAAATACAAAAGTGACGGTCAGATTGAGAGACACAAAGCCAGACTTGTGGCTAGAGGATTTACCCAAACATATGGAGAGGACTATCTAGACACATTTGCACCAGTAGCTAAGCTTCATACAGTACGTGTTGTCCTTTCGTTGGCAACTAATCTTGATTGGGATCTGTGGTAGATGGATGTCAAGAATACCTTTCTGCAAGGTGAGCTTGAAGATGAGGTGTATATGCATCCACCACCAGGTTTGGAACACATTGTGGCACTTGGAAATGTTTTGAGACTTAGGAAAGCTATTTATGGTCTCAAACAATCTCCAAGAGCTTGGTATCACAAGTTGAGCCATACTTTGAGAGATCGTGGGTTTAGGAAATCAGAGGCTGATCACACATTCTTCACACTTCAAAGTAAAGAAGGAATTGTGGTCATCCTCATATATGTTGATGACATTATTATCACAGGCGGTAACAAAGAGGGTATCCAAGGTATCAAAGAACATCTTAAATCTGTCTTTGATATTAAGGATTTGGGTGAGATGAAATACTTCCTTGGGATTGAGGTGTGTCGGTCTAAAGAAGGCTTATTTCGCTCCCAAAGGAAGTATACACTTGATCTTTTGTCTGCAACTGGTGATATAGGTATAAGGCTAGCAAGAACGCCACTAGAGGATGTCTACAAAGCAACGTGCAAGGGGGAGAATGATGATGTTCAACCATTTGAAGATAGTACACAATACTGGAAGATGGCTGGTAAGCTGATTTATTTAACTATTACTCGACCAGATTTGTGTTTTGCAGTGAACCAAGTGAGCCAACATATACAACAACCGAAGATGCAACATTGGGAAATGGTCAAACGGATCCTTAGATACATTAAAGGCACTTTGGAGCAAGGCATATGGATGGGAAGGAATGAAAACACCGATATTGTGGGATATTGTGATGCGGACTGGGCTGGAGATAGACAAGACCGCAAGTCAACAACAGGCTATTGCACGTTCCTTGGAGGCAATCTTGTAACTTGGAAGAGCAAGAAGCAGAAGGTGGTGTCTTGTTCAAGTGTTGAAGCTGAGTATAGAGCTATGAGGAAGCTCACAGATGAACTTATATGGCTAAAGCAATTGCTTGAGGATTTGGGAGTGCATACACAACAACCGATCACAATGCATTGTGACAACCAAGCAGCTATTCACATTGCATCTAACTCAGTGTTTCATGAAAGAACCAAGCATATTGAGGTTGATTGTCATAAGGTTCGAGAGAAGGTGGAGCAAGGAGTGATCCTACCATGTTACATAAGAAGCTCAGATCAATTGGCTGACATATTTACCAAGGCTGCAAGTACAAAGGTGTGTGAGTTTGTTTACTCAAAGCTTGGGCTGATTGAGATGCCCAAACCATGACAATGATCCATACTCTTTTTCCCTTAGTTGGTTTTGTCCCAAATGGGTTTTCCACTAACGTTTTTAATGAGGTGGGGAGTTACAACTTTCAAGCTTGATCCTTAATGACTCATACTATGGATTCAAGCTTGAGGGGGAGTGTTAATTTGTGCAAAATAATGGTTCCATGAATATTATCACCGTGCAAAAATAGGGTCACCTGAATATTATCACCGTGCAAAAATAGGGTCACCGGAAATCACATATTGTCATAAGAAGTCGAGAGAAGAAGTTTTGGTGATGTACAAAATTATGGTCACTTACGGTGATGTGCAAGATTAGGGTCATCCTCCTCATGACCGTTGGAGCTTATGGATAAGATCACATGTGGAGAATAAGTTAGTCAATAAGACTCTTATTTTGTCTTGTATAGAACTAGGGTTTTCTTCCTTGTCTATATATAGGTTGTATTCATATCTTTGTAAAAAAAGTTAAGAGACAATAAAATCTCTCTCTTCAGCCACCATTCTCTCTTCTCTCTCAATTTCAGATCTGAAACTCCTTCTCTTCTCCATTTCTCTGTATATCTCTACAATCTCTCTTTATTTGCTAAATCTTACACATGGGATGCTTAAGACAGCATAGTCAAATGTCAAGAAGGGCGCCCCGCCTGTACTCTTACTGCAAGGGGGTAAATCGTTTAAGGAACGTGGGAAAGACAAGGGTAAGGGAAAGGCTAAAGCTGACCCAGTTGTGAACCAGGAGCCGGCCATATCCATAGCCAGAACCAGGCCCGGCCCATCTAAAACGGACGTTTGCAATTACTGTAATGAGCAAGGGCATTGGAAAAGAAACTGCAAGAAATATTTGGAACATATAATTTGTCTCTTCCATCTAGTTTAGTTTTGGTTTTAGAAAATTACTACTATGTACCTGCTATAAGCAGAAACATTGTTTCTGTTTCGGTTTTGGATACTAAAGGTTTTTCATTTTTGATTAATAACAAATGTTGTTCCATTACTCGAGATCACTTATTTTATGGCAGCGCCCCATTATCGAATGGGCTTTATATTCTTGATCAATCTACACCTATATATAACATTAATATCAAACGCTTCAAAGTAAATGATTCGAACCTGAGGTTTCTTTGGCATTGTCGTTTAGGGCATATAAACAAGAAACGCATCCAGAAACTTCATCATGATGGGCTTTTTGACTCATTTGATTATGAATCATTTGAGAAATGTGAATCTTGTTTATTGGGCAAAATGACAAAGGCTCCTTTCAACAAACTCAATGAAAGGGCCAGCGATTTATTGGGCATTATACATACCGATGTATGCAGTCCGATGAGCCTAAGTGCCACAGGAAATTTCAACTACTTCATTACATTTACTGATGACTTCAGTAGATACGGTTATGTCTATTTAATGAGACACAAATCAGAATCTTTTGAAAAGTTCAAAGAGTTCCAAATTGAAGAACAGAATCAACTTGGCAAGAGTATTAAAGTTCTTCGATCTGATCGAGGAGGTGAATAGTTAAGTCAAGAGTTTAGCGAGCATCTAAGAGATTGTGGAATTATTTCGCAACTCACTCCACCCAGAACACCACAATGGAATGGTGTGTCTGAGAGGAGGAATCGAACATTACTTGACATGGTTTGATCAATGATGAGTCACACTGATCTTCCATTATCCTTTTGGGGATATGCTCTAGAAACTTCTGCGCTTACGCTGAATAGAGTGCCATCAAAATCAGTGGCAAAGACACCATATGAGATGTGGACGGGAAAAATTCTCAAATCTGTTTTTCCAGAAGATTTGGGGATGCGAGGTTTATGTGAAACGATTAATATCCGATAAACTTGCACTGAAATCCGATAAATGCTTCTTTGTTGGTTATCCAAAGGAAACCAAGGCGTACTATTTCTACAACCGAACCGAGAACAAAGTGTTTGTTGCTCGACATGGTGTTTTTCTTAGAGTGTTTTTCTTGAGAGAGAGTTTCTTTCTAAGAAAAACAGTGAGAGTAAAGTACAACTCGAAGAAATTCGAGAGCTACATGAATCTGCTCAATCCTTACAGGAAGAGCACCAGTTAGACTCGCAAGATGTTGTCGAATCAACACCTGTAGAGCGTGAAGTTTGCAGATCCGGTATAATCTGTCATGATCCCGAGAGATATCTAGGATTCCTCGTGACTGAAGGACATGATTTGTTGATCGTTGACAACGAAGAACCTGCAACCTTCAAAGAAGCAATGATGGACCCTGACTCTGAAAAATTGTTAAAGGCCATACAATCCGAAATGGGATCCATGTCAGAAAACCAAGTTTGATCGTTGGTCGATTTACCTCATGGTGTGAAAGCAATCGAGTGTAAATGGGTTTTTAAGAAGAAAATTGATGTGGATGGTAACATACAGATTTATAAAGCTAGACTGGTAGCTAAGGGTTTCAAACAAGTTCACGGTGTTGACTATGATGAAACCTACTCTCCAGTAGCTATGCTTAAGTCTATTCGGATTCTCCTAGCGACTGCTGCTCATTATGATTATGAGATTTGGGAGATAGATGTCAAAACCGCGTTCTTGAACATTATTCTGGAAGAGGATGTGTATATGAAACAACGCGATGGTTTTGATGATCCTAAAACTGCTGGGAAAGTGTGCAAACTTCACAAATCCATTTATGGATTGAAACAAGCATCACGGAGTTGGAATCTTTGTTTCAATGAAGCAGTCAAAGAATTTGGCTTCATTAGGAACGAAGAAGAAAGATGCGTATACAAGAAGTTTAGTGGGAGCGCAGTTGCATTTCTTGTGCTGTACATGGATGATATCTTACTTATCGGAAATGACATTCCGTTGTTGAAGTCCGTTAAGGCTTGGCTCGGAAAATGTTTCTCGATGAAGGATATGGGGGAAGCCGCCTATATTCTTGGAATTATGATCTATGGAGATAGACCTAAAAGGCTGATCAGACTGTGTCAAGACACTTACATAGATAAGGTCTTGAGCAGATTCAGTATGCATGATTCCAAGAAGGGCTTATTACCAATGTCTCATGGCATGGTTCTAAGCAAGACGGATTGTCCCAAGACACTTGCTGAGCGAGAACACAAGAGTAGGATTCCCTATGCTTCCGCAATAGGATCCATCATGTACGTTATGGTTTGTACTCGTCCAGACGTTGCTTGTGCATTAAGTATGACAAGCAGGTACCAATCAAATTCAGGTGAGACTCATTAGACTGCCATCAATAACATCCTGAAATATTTGAGGAATACTAAGGATATGCTCTTGGTGTACGGAGGAAGTGAGAAGTTGGTTATTAGTGGATTCACATATGCAAGCTTTCAGACGGATAATGATGATTCCCGGTCTCAGTCCGGTTACGTCTTCTGTCAGAATGGTGGTGCAGTTAGTTGGATGAGTTCCAAGCAAAGCACCGTAGCTGACTCCACTACTGAAACTGAATACATCGCTGTTTCTGAAGCTGCGAAGGAAGCTGTTTGGATAAAGAAGTTCATCTCTGAACTTGGTGTGATTCCGAGTATTGCTGAGCCGGTGGCGCTGTATTGTGACAACAGTAGAGCCATTGCACATGCAAAGGAGCCGAGATTGCACCAGAGATCGAAGCATATAGAGAGGAGATATCATCCACGTTTCAGCCACGTTGAAAGAAGATATCGTTGAAAGAAGAGACGTGAAGATCAGCCACGTTTCAAGCAAAGAGAACGTCGCTGATTCTTTGATGAAAGTACTTTCACGGACTATGCATGAGTATCATGCCAATGGCATATGCCTTAGGTATCTTAAGATATAATCTTAGTTCCAGTGGGAGTTATAATAGTTTTATGTTATGATGTAAACATACGTTGGTTATGTTTAATGAAATTATTTCATTTCTATTTAATACTTGTATTAAATATTTAACCCGAAACAATCATGACATTCTTATAGTTCATCAAGTTGAGGACTTAATCATGAAACCCTATAAGCGTAAAAAAATGCATGAATTATTTCATTCCCTATTCAATGGTCATTAAAGTGAGATACTAATAACGAGATAAACTAGTATGTGAGGTGATTGATGACTAAGTTTCATAGAGTCATTGCTAATAAGTATCAAGTCAATCACATATATGTGTGTCACATGAACATATCATTGGAAATGACCCGCTATGAGAACTCTACGAGATCGTATAATGAGTGTCATAAAAAATTCTCATACGACTATAGAGCATAGTCCTTGGACCTGAGTTCATGCTGTTTTCTTGCACATGAATTTATGTGTTTTGAAAATTTCAAACGCCAACCGTAACTCGTGGTTATAAAGGAATTTGTCGGACATATCATGAAATGTGAGAAAGGAACAGAGGATGGAACAAGATGGAATTTGTCCCTCCTATATACGGGAGAAAGATATTTTTGGGCCCTCCGAAAGATTTGATACTGTAAAATGCGGTGGTCATGCTCAAACAAGGTGAAAGACGCTTGTTTAAAATAAGGATGCTTTATCAGTACAAATTGATAGATTTGCTCTATCAGTACAAATTCAAGTTCGATGAACATTGATCTGGCTCATTAAAATTAGGATGACACGAACTCTTGCCTTAGAGCAGATAGAGATATGGAGACAAAGGGATTTTGGGAATATATGATTCCAGTACAAGTGGGAGATTGTTGGGAATGTCATGCAAAGTTATATGGTACTAGGGGTTGTAATGGCATGCTAGAGTCCACTTATAATATGTGAGTTGAGATACTCACTGCTAGTACTATATGATCCTATTAGGTCACACACCTAAGCAAATGGAGACAATTCAATAGGGAATGATCATTATATGAATGATTCATGACTGAGCATAATAATACATGGTTTCGGATGAGAACATGTGTTTTGAGCCAGGCGTAAATTAATCTTAATTCAACTAGGAATTAATTAGATGAGTTGGGCCTAAATAAATCCTAGTTCAACTAGGAATTAATTAGGTTAACTTAAACTCCCTATATATATGATATAGGGCACGTTTTTGATGATATGAGAAACCCTAGTCGCTCATTGCACAAGTCAAAACCCTAAGAGAACTGCACACAAAGTTCTAGCAGACTTCTCTCCTACTTGCTTGTGTGTGGACTATCAATAGATCAATAGAGGTACTACACTTGAATCACTTGCTGATCTCATACATGATCTTATATCCGCTGCACTAACCAAACTTCAGGTATAATCGAGTTCTCTATTTATCAGATTCAATTAAGTTAACACAAGACCTAGGGCTTAGGGTTTTGCTAGATTAGTCAATTGATAATTGTCGAATTTGCTTAAAATCCTAACACATGGAGCTAAGCAATGAAGATCACGAGAGAGATTTAAAAATTCCAGTCGGTCCAATTACAAGATGACCAGCTAAAAAATGGAGAGCATTTGTAGATTTATTCAAGGTATTTTTGACAAAGAACAACATAAGAAATTCATTAGACTTTATACTTGCCAAGTCCAAACCAGTTTGAGCCTTTTAAAAGTTTAAGAGAAGTCCTAAATCAAGTCTTAAAATCGAGCCCATGAATAGTGACGAATTTGGAAGACTAAAAGATATTTTGGAGGCCAAAAGTACAAGAGTCTTTCTCATTCAAGTCATAGTAAATTGTGACATTTACTTGTCATTTACTTAGTAGTCTTTACTTTTCATCTTTAAGACATTCAATAAGTCTAGAGGAATCTAGAGAGTTCTTTCTTTTCTTTATAAACTCATGTAATTCTCATTTGTGAGGATCCAACTTTTTTTTGTCAATAAATTTGAGAGTCATTCTCTTTTGTTCTTTGTGAACACTTCGATCTTTCTTGGTGTGTCATATCCAAAGGATCAAACTGGTTTATCAAGTGATTTCCATCACACTTGTGTGGCCATTTCTAGCCATTGGCGTGAAGGGGCGAGTCGAAACAGCAACAATATTTGGTTTAATATACTAAAGGTGGGGGCTACTCGAGTCAACATTTCGTGGTTCCACCACCTTGCTTAATTGAAGGTGAGTTGAAACAACAACAATCTTAGGTTTGATATACCTAAGGTGGGGGTTACTCAAATTTTTTGAAGACCAAGGACTATCCTTTAAAATTTTGAGTGACGATTCCTTCGGGATTCCGTGTCATTTGGTATCAGATGACACTTCCAAGTGAGTTAATCTTTTCATTTTCTATCTATTTATCTTCTATCTCTTCATCTTCTACCTTTCCAACTTCTATCTTTTCATCTTCTATCTCTTCATCTTCTATCTTTTCATTTTCTATCTATTCATCTTCTATCTTTTCATCTTTTACCTTTCTAACTTCTATCTTTTCATCTTCTATCTCTTCATCTTCTATCTTTTCATCTTACATCTTTCCAACTTCTATCTTTTCACATTTTCTTTTTTAATTAATTAGAAAAAAGCAAAAAAAAAGAAATATATAAAAATAAAAATAAATAAAAAAGAAAAACTCTTCATATTCTATTATTAAAAAAAATATATTCGTTGTTTGTTTGTGTACCAAGATCTATCTAATACTTGAGTTGCGTGATACTTGTTAAGTCATTGACCCTTGGGGAAAGCAAATCAAAGAGCGTTTGATTAGTTCTATAAGAACATTTTGAGATTCAAAAAGAGAGGAAAAAGGTGTAAGGTTGTGAGAACATTTTAGAGAAAAGTCAATAATTTGAAGGAAACACTTGTGTGCCAAACACTTGAGAGATTGTGAGGCATTTTTCTATTAACAAATGTTTTTTTTACAGGTTCTAAGTATGTCAAATGACAATAATGACAATCCAGAAGGTGAGCAAATACAAGGATTTACAAATCTCCAAATTCAAGCTTTGATGGGAGAGATGACCCGTTTGTTGAGAGTTGAGATGGAGGCAATCAATGAACGTTTGGATCAAGTTCAAAATGAGATAACACTTAGACAACAACCTCGGCTGCCTAACGTACAAGGAGATCCATCACCAGCGAAGTACAAAAAGGCGGTGTTGACTACTATGGTCGAGATGAACACTCATCTAACTAGAGTCGAAGGAGACCTAGAGGAGCTAGGAAAGAACGATCCAGATGCGTATCTCGAATGGGAGAAAAAGACTGAATTCGTTTTTGATTGTCAAAACTATTCCGAGCTTAACAAGGTACGAGTTGCAGCCACTGAATTTTATGAGTATGCTATTAATTGGTGGGATCAAGTGGTGACAAGCAGGAGAAGAAATAGAGAAATACCCATTGAGACTTGGGAAGACATGAAAACTTTGATGAGACGATGGTTCGTTCCTAGTCACTATCACCGAGAGTTACATCAAAAACTTAGGAGATTGGTGCAAGGCAACCGAAGTGTGGAGGATTTTTTGTAAGAGATGAAAATACTTATGATCCGAGCCGATATAGAAGAACATCGTGAGGCTACCATGGCCAGGTTTCTTATCGGTTTGAATCGTGAGATCCAAGACCGAGTAGAGATGCAACATTATGTGGAATTGGAAGATATGTTGCATAAGGCTATCTTGGTGGAGCAGCAGCTAAATAGAAAGGGTAGCACACATCAAACTTATGGCACGATTTCGATTACTCAGAGTCCTAGCTACTCACTTGAAGAGAAAACTGTTACAAAGCCAAAGTTTAAATCCAAGCCGAATACTAGCCGACAAGAGGTCAAAGATAAAGATGAACCCTCTTCTACAAGAAATCGTGATGTGCAATGTTTTAAGTGTCATGGAATGGGA
This sequence comes from Lepidium sativum, assembly GCA_023374145.1. Lineage (NCBI taxonomy): Eukaryota > Viridiplantae > Streptophyta > Magnoliopsida > Brassicales > Brassicaceae > Lepidium > Lepidium sativum. The sequence goes on along the minus strand of JAKUCM010002664.1, from coordinate 696 downwards.
CATTATGCAAGAGACTACTCAAACAAGAGGGCCATAATACTTAGTGTCAATGGAGAGTACGAAACCGAGGAAGAAGTGCTTTCAGTTTCAATGTCATCTCAAGATGAGCTGGAGTTACCTACAACCAAAGGTGATCTTTTGGTAACTAGAAGATCTTTGAGTGTGCAAGGTAAACTAGAGGAGAACGTGCAGCGTGAGAATCTATTCCACACGCGATGTCTTGTTCTTGAGAAGGTGTGTAGTCTTATAATTGATGGAGGGAGACGTACGAATGTGGCGAGTACTACACTTGTGGAAAAACTTGAATTGACTACTCGAAAACATCCCAAGCCGTATAAGCTTCAATGGTTAAGTGAGTTTGGAGAACTCAAAGTTTCAAAGCAAGTTGTGGTTCCATTTAGCATTGGGAAGTATAAGGACGAGGTGATTTGTGATATTGTGCCAATGGAGGTTGGGCATATTCTTCTTGGGAGACCGAGGCAGTTTGATCGGAAAGTTGTTCATGATGGTTTCACCAACAAGCATTCATTTGGTTATAAGGGAAAACTGTTACGCTTGTTCACATGAAACCTAATGAGATATACCAAGATTATTTGCTTCTAAAGCAACGTAAGGAGAGAGCTATGAGTGACTCAAATACAAAACACCAAAAAGAGAGTGAGATTGAGAGAAACGAAAAAGAGGAGCTAAGAGTAA